>JANHJO010003714.1:230590-258489 GCA_032468235.1 Pseudoxyrhopus heterurus | reverse complement strand
GGAAGGGACCTTGGAGGTCTTCTAGTCCAACCCCCTGCTCAGGCTGTACTATTTCAGACAAGTAATTGTCCAATTTCTTCTTAAAATCCTCCAGTGTTGGAGCACTCACAACTTCTGGAGACAAGTCATTCCACTGATTTAATTGTTCTGTCAGGAACCTTTGTTCTAGATTGGATTTCTCCTTGATTAGTTTCCACCCATTGCTTCTTGTTCTATTTTCAGGTGCTTTGGAGAATAGGTTAACCCCCTTTTCTTTGGGCAGCCCCTCAGATATTGGAGCACTGCTATCATGTCACCCCTTGTCATTCTTTTCATTAAACTAGACATGCCCAGTTGCTGCAACCGTTCTTCCTATATTTTAGCCTCCAGTCCTCTAATCATTTTTGTTGCTCTTCACTTTCTAGAGTCTCAACATCTTTTTTACATCATGGCGACCAAAACTGGATGCAATATTCCAAGTGTGGTCTTACCAAGGCATTATAAAGTGGTACTAACACTTCACGTGATCTTGATCTTATCCCTCTGTTAATGCAGCCTAGGATTGCATTGGCTTTTTTGGCAGCTGCAGCACACTGCTGGCTCATATTTAAGTGATTGTCCACCAAGACTCCAAGATCCCTCAATAGTTACTACTATTGAGCCAGGTACCACATATACTATACCTGTGTGTGTGTGTTTTATCTTGCCTAAACGTAGAGCCTTACTTTTTTACCATTGAATTTCATTTTGTTAGCTAGGGCCCAGTGTTCAAGACTGTCAAGATCCTTCTGTATGTTAAGCCTATCTTCTGGAGTGTTGGCTATTCCTGCTAGCTTGGCGTCATTTGCAAATTTGATGAGTTCCCCTTCATGTAGATGCAGTTCCATTAAGGATTGATTATATGTTGAGTGCGGTTGGTCAGCCAGTTATGAGTCCATCTGGTGGTGATACTGTCTAACCCACATTTTCCTATCTTATCAAGTAGTAGGTTGTGGTCTATTTTATCAAATGCCTTTCTAAAGGCCAAGTAAATTATATCCACAGCATTTCTCTGGTCCACTAATTTTGTCATTTTGTGAAAGAATGCAATAGACTTGTCTGGCATGATCTATTTTTGACAAACCCATATTGGCTTCTGGTTATGAAGCCTCTAGGTTCTTTGCCTCTAGGTGTTCACAGATTTGTTGCTTGATTATCTTTTCCAGAATCTTCCCAGGTATTGATGTCAGGCTGATAGGTCTGTAATTTCCTGGATCCATTTTTTTTTCTTTTTTGAAGATGGGAACTACATCAGCCCCTTTTCCAGTTCTTTTATTATTCTATCATAGTCTTATAAATAATAGTAGTTGGTTCTTTTTCCTTTAGCAGTAATGTATATGTGTATGTATATATTTATTAAATTTATACCCCATCTATTTCCCTGATAAGGCATTTTTTTATCAAAATACCCTACGCTTCCTATTATAGCCCTCTTCCATAGCCTTCTATAGCATAGACCATGTTTTCATAGAAAGCAGTAAAGGACAAAGGATAATCTTCACTTTAACCAATATCTTACATGCACATCTCATTTTTGTTAGTTTTATGGTGATAATATGAAGTTGAATTTTATTCAGATTCCCCAAGAGCTTGTATCCAATGGTTTTTTGGGAGGGGGGGAATGAGGGAAAGGGAGGAGTTAGTAGTTCTTACACTAAAGCAAAGTTTATAAAAACCAGTCTGTCAAATACTGTAAGTGCTATCAACCCCAAAACATAATGCCAGAATAAGCAAGTTGTTGATACCTCTCGTAAGTGCTATGTTCTAGAGTTATATGGAGGATGCATTTTTTTTCCTTTGAATTTTCATGAGTTTCTAAGTCAGATAGTCTGTGGGTATCTCCTGTAATTAAAATCTGAAAAAGGGGGGAAAGCACCTCTTTCAAGATCAAAGATGGGGACAGTTCTTAAATGTACCAAAACAATATATTTGATGTCCAATTTATATTTGCACAACAGTGTTGCAGCTGTATTTTTTCCTCCGGTGCAGTTTGCTTTCAGCATCAAAAGATAAGTTCTTAATCACTTTTCTGTTTAATCTTTCAAAATGACCTCTTACCGGTAGTTTTTAATACTTCCGGCTAGAGTACACTTGAAGTACAATTTTGCAAAACAGGTTCTCCATTTTTGTACCAATCATTGACAAATTATGTTACTGGATTCCTTACTTGGCTCAACTTTCTTCCCCATTGCTGAGGAAAGAAAAATAGTTTTTTTTAAAACCTTCATTAATTTGTTATCTTTATTCCAGGATGAATGGTGTACTTTATAGAATATAAATCTTCTTAAAACCCAAGAGTAGGCAGAAGATATATTTAGATTTGCTATATGTCCTTTGGATGATGCTTCGGTATATGTTCTGAAATAGCTTTTTCTCAATTGATGTGGAAATGAATGATTTAACTTGAATGTCTGAATAAGTTTGATTTTCTAAATAAGATCAATTTTCCAAATTGAAAAAAAAGATTATTTGAATCAGATTTTGCTTGATTTACAGAAGTCTAATGGTTCATTCATAATTAACTCTAATTTTCTTCTCTTACTCGAATGTCATTTCCAGTATTTTCAAATATTCTCTGCATTTTTTACAAATACATAATTGTAATGTTTATTTGGTCATCGATCAGACAAAATACAACTATGTTTTATAAAGTTTCTCCAAAGTAATTAAAACTTTTCCCCTTAAATGACATGACACTGTCTCAGCTCTGGGTATTTTATCAAGTTTTGAGACTGGGTGCTAAGCATTCCTTGTACTGTATATACAAGTTTAGAGTTTAGAAAGGAAATTGTATTTGATTTGGAAAAAGCTTAGTCTTCAAATATTCCATAGATTTCTTCCTCAGTGTTGCATGTAAGATTCCTTAATAGATTAATACCTCACCTATCTCATTTTTATATGTTCAGGAATCTTCTCTTGGAAATGGGGTGATCTAGAATTGCTGTATAGGTAAATAAATAGAAGTATGTACATTTGCCTCCATCCATATGTGATTCTGTTTTATAAAAATGCTTTAAAAAGTAAGTCTGTCCAAATTTCCTTATATTACAGTATCTCACATTGATTTTTTGCCCAACATACAGTATTGATTCTAGTAACTTTTATAAATAGCTATGTCAATCTTAGCCTAAATCAAGTCTAATAAATAATAGTAATAATGTATCAAAGCTGTTATGTAGTATTAACTGAGATGCATGAAGAATTGCATTTTAGGAGCAATCATAATCACTTGAAAAACTTCCTATGTCTACTTTAATTCCTAGGTGACTGGAATTGTCATTCTTAAACTTTGACGTGTTCCGCTGCTTCTATGTCTATTGGATCTAATTGTAACCTATTTCTCAATTCAAGGTACAAGGGTAACATGTGATGAATCACAATTTCAGTGTCACAATGGCCGCTGCATAACTCTGGTGTGGCGATGTGATGGGGATGAAGACTGCTCTGATGGCAGTGATGAGCTAGCATGCGGTAAGCTTAACATGGCCACTGACCCAGTCTCTTAGTAGTAGGGTTTGGTTTTTTTATATGTCTTTGAGTCATCTTAACTCTGATGACTTCCTGGACAAGTCCCTACAGTTTTCTTGGCAAGGTTTTTCAGAAGTGTGTTTGCCATTTCCTCCTTCCTAGGGCTGAGAGAGAGAGTGACTGACTGACTGACCCAAGGTCACTCAGCTGGCTTTGTGCCTGAGGTGGGACTATGACTCACACTCTACCAGTCTCTGGCCTGATGCCTTAATCACTATACTAAACTGGCTCAATCCCACTAATAAGATATTCTTATAAATAGTTCAGCATGGCTTTGACAATCAGCCAGAGAGAACATCAATTACAATAGTAGTTCAAGCTTTAAGAAGGGTTATCAAAGCATTTAACCATGTAAAACAACTATGAGAATGGTAGCCATAATCTGAATAGCTTAGGACAGGATTGCTAGTTATATCAAGAGTTTCATATTGACCTTGGTATTGAAGCAGAACTGGGCTTATTGCAATGCCATTTCTATGGCCTGAGTTAGATAGAAAGAGCAGACATCTTTAAAACTCTACTCCCAATTGCTACAAAAAACTTCTTTGCTTCTCAGTGTCTTTGCTTCTCAGACCCAATTAAAAAGGGTTCTGTGTGGTGAGTTGAGGCTAACTTAGTTCTGCCCTTATCATTCTCCAGGATGCAGCTGGAAATGCAGGATATTGAAAGTGTATGATTTCCTTCTCACTAGATAGAGATAGAAGAATTGAACATGCATCTCCTTTTAAAAAAGGTCATAGATGTTCCTATTCCACACAGTTGCTCTTCCATGATGCTGTTAAACTCTTGTTATAATATTACCTAATATCTAGCATACACAACTGTAGCTGTGTTATCTAAGCATTGTAGGAGGATAATTATATTAGTCTATAGGAGCTAAAACTAGAGTTTTGACAATGCCTTTTCCAACTAATAAGTAATATTTAAAGGTATAACCTTTAATGAGCTGTTCTGTGTGGTTAAAAGAGTTTAACAGCAATATTGAGTGAGAATTTGCTGTACTCATAGGCATCAAAGGTTTCAGGCTATTGCTAAAAGTATCAACAAACAATGGGTTTTGAATAAATTGTTAACTGAATAGGCACTTAGAATCTGTCTCGTATTTATTTTTATCCTGCCTTTATTATTTTTTTACAAATAACTTCAAGGCAGTAAATATATCCAACATACCTTTCTCCTATTTTTCCCACAACAACAGTCCTGTGAGTTGAGTTGGGCTAAAACAAGAATGGCTGGCCCAAAGTCACCTAGCTGGCTTTTATGACTATGGCAGGACTAGAACGCATGATCTCCCAGTGTCTAGCCTGGAGCCTTAATCACTAGACTAAACCAGCTCTCATATGTAATCTGTATCTTCATAACCAATCTGTGCTCCATATCGTACCTCAATTTAAATCCTACATCAGTTTAGCCATTCTGTAAATCTGATGACATAAATTTTAGCACATGAAAGTTTATGCCTTTTAATAATATCTGTTAATAAAAAAAGGTCCTATCAGACTCCTGTGTAGTGACTAGGATAAAATCGGCTATGTAACTTTCTGATAAATGAAGCTATCCCACCAATTAATTTTAAAAAAATCTGACTCTTGCTTGTTTTCAGACTCCTGGGTCTACTATGCTATCAAATAGGGGTGAGGCCTTGAATAGTTCTGGAAGGGAAAATTTGAAATAACTTTTACGCAGGGGACTTGAAACTGTGTAGCAGAGTCCTTACTGTATTTTAGGCAAATTTAACAAAATATTACTCTTACACAGTGAAGAAGACATGTTCTGCAACAGATTTTGTTTGCCAGAATGGGCAGTGTATACCAAACAGGTGGCAGTGTGATGGAGATCCTGACTGCGAAGATGGCTCCGATGAAGGTTCTGAGATTTGCTGTGAGTAGGCTGACATCTGTGTTGCAGCTCGACTGCACCAACTTCCCTTTTAAAGACAGAACTAAACTGCCTATGCATCAATACATAATTCATCTGTATAAAGTAGGCCGTCAGTAAAGATCTATTGTTGTTACATTTATGTCCCTCCTTTCCTTCAGAATTCAAATACTCCTCTAAAAGTTTCCACCCCTATAACATTCTTCAGACTGAGCTGGCTCACAGATAGCGGATAGGTAGGGCGTAAATAATTTCAGGTTCAAACTTCTATGACATCATTCAATCAAAATATCTTCTTTCAATTGAAAGTACAGCTTTACCATTCTAATGTTCTTCGGATTATTTGGTTATGCAAATTTTCTTTGTTTATTTCACTATCAAACTTAGAGTCCGCCCCTCTCATTCACAGAATTGGAAGGGACCAGGCTGAAAATAATATTTGAGAACTTTGAACTTAATGGTTGACCATAGTAATATGATATTTTGTTTTATGATAGAGAGAAAAACACCCACTAAATATGATTATTTATAAACCTTAATAACCTAACAAACTAACAGATCCTAAAGAGAATTTCTGCTTAGTATAATTAGTTCTGATAGCTTATTATTTTAAATGTCTATAGAGCATCACACATTTCAAATAGATCCATACAATACTGCATTAAATGAAGATACGTTCTCACCATAGAAATTATCTCAAAGTATCCTGAAATGGTATAATGCTACATGGCTTATTTGGCTCTGGATGGGCAATTCCTACACTTCCGTAGCAGAAAGTAAGCACAGCATTGTGTAGCTTTGCTTTCATGTTTAAAACTCTTTAGAAGTCTCAAATACCACCATCTAGATGAAGGAATGGAAACCTTTTGGGGATTGAAGGTAACATTTACTACTTTGGAGGTAGAATAATAGGACAAAATGTGTGGGGATGGAATATACAAAGGTTGAGGTGTAAATTTGGTGACTCTCCTAAATATTTTAGGTATATTTTACAGGTATGTTTGGCCCCAGAATTGTGAGAAGCTGCTGCAACTTCCAAACAGTTGTGGCAGAGAGGCCTCTAGGGAGTTTGAGAAAAGGGTTTGTGGCTCTGCATATATAGGTCACTCTTGATTTGAACAAATGCCTTGACTCCTCAGACTTAACTGTCTTCAAAAAGCACCTAAGCAAACTCTTAATCACTTCTCAATAGATAGAAGAAAATGTACGATAGGTGAAATCAGCTGTGGCCCTCTATCGACTCAATGCATTCCTGTATCCTGGAAATGTGATGGAGAAAATGACTGCGGTGATGGTACAGATGAAGAAGGCTGTGGTAAGCCATAGTTATTGGGGATGAAAGGGTTGGTTTAGCTAGCTAGGCTATGCCATAATTTCCCCATACAAATTAGAAAGTGTTTACTTCAGGGGTCTCCAAACTTGGCAGCTTTGCTGGCTGGGGAATTCTGGGAGTTGAAGTCCACCAGGCTTAAAGTTGCCAAGGTTGCTTTGGTTCCCTTGAGTCAGTGTTAACTCTTGAACTAGTCCCTGCAGTTTACTTGGCCAGATTTCAGAAGTGGTTTATCACTGCCTCCTTCCTAGGGCTGAAAGAGAATGACTGGCTTGTAGTCAGCCAGCTGGTTCTGTGCTTAAGGCAGTGGGACTAGAACTCAGTCTCTCAGTTTTTAGCCTCGTGCCTTAACCACTACATTAAACTAGCTAAGAGTGTAACTAGGGCTTGCCAAATTCCCATTAATGTTTTGAGGAACTGTGACATCCTAAGGAGATATGACATTAATTTTAAACATCAGTGCCTAAGGACGTTAGCTTAAATGTTACGTAAAAAATGGGCCTTCTATATGTGGCCTAAACCACTTGAAAGAAAACTAAAACACAATGCTATATCCATTAGAAATAGTTCTTCTTTCAAAATGCTATTTTATAGTAGGTTAAGCTGTCCTAAAAACAGACATTTTCACTGTATAGGACAGATAGAACATAAATTAGGCAGTTTCATCAGTCATGCAGTTTCTGTCTTGCATACAGTTCTTCCAGTATCTAGTAGCTTGAACCTTGCCTAGGCCCTGATTGCTGAAATGTTAGAATGCTAGATTAAATGGCAAGCGTGGGCACAGACCTAGAAATTAATCTCACCAAGATAGCAATATTCTGTTTACATTTCTTACTGGCTTCCCAAGAAGCAGCGCTGTTTGCTAAATCAAATTATTTTGACTGTTCCTTAGCCAACATAACATGCAACCCTGAAGAATTCACATGTGCTAATGGGCAGTGCATCTCAAAATACTTTGCCTGCAACGGGCAGGAGGACTGCAGTGATGGGACTGATGAGGAGGGCTGTGCCACTTCCACCTGTGGAGCAGGGGACTTCCAGTGCACAAGTGAAAGCGACATCTGCATCCCAATTAACTGGGTGTGTGATGGGGAAGGCGACTGCACCGACAGGTCAGACGAATCTCCGGAACAGTGTGGCCATCAGCCTATCCAAGTCGTGAAGTGTGGGGAGAGTGAAATGCTTTGCGATTCGGGGGATGAATGTTTTCACAAGAAATGGCGCTGCGATGGCGATACGGACTGTAAGGATGGAAGCGATGAAATCAATTGCCGTAAGTAAGAAGCTGCCACTTGGCAGCAGAGGTTTTCTTAGAAACCAAAATGATTTTTTAAAATTAGACTTGTTTCTCACTTTTTCTTCAGAAGCTTAAGGCAAGGTACATAGCCTCCTTTTTGACCCACAACAATCTCATAAGATCAGCTGGGTTTGTAATTTGTTTAAAGGTTCCTTATAAACTTTCATGGAGGCAGACCTACGACTAAGGACTTTCCAGCCAGATCCACACCTTAGGCAGTGCTCACTATTTTCATCCTAAAAGAGAATTTAAACAAAAAGGTAAATAGTGACATAAGGCTCTGAAGAAAAATGTTATTGCTTCCATACATTGATCTTGAGAACTACAAACATTTAAAACATCTCTCTTCATTGTTGTGGTACAGAATGGATTTCTACAGAAAACCTAAATAACCAAACCAATAACCTATTGGGGCAAAAAATGTCAATGGCTACACAAAGGGTTATGCTTTGAATGAATTTATTTATCATAGTTTGTAAATATCACTGACTGTATTTTAATTTTCCAGAGTTTGTGATAATAAACCTAGTAGCTAATTCCAGGAATTGAGTAAGTTTGTGCATAAAATCAATTTGTATCATTGAGGAAGTATAGTTTGTAAGCAGCATGAATCATTATTGGTGGTTGGTTTTCCCAGTTAAAAAAAATAAAGACTAATTTGGCATCATTAAAGATGGCCAAGTATGATAATTTTCTTATGTTTTGGTTAGTACTGTCTGGAATAGTACAATTTACATTGTATAATTGGAGGAGTGGTGTTACCGATCAAAAATCTCCATAATCAGTTCTGATTATCATAAGACATTTAAAATGAATTCTGGGATGAGATTCATTGCATTCAAACCCAAATAATCTTCCAAGAATGTTTTAATTTTCAAGTACTGTATAAAAGTGTCCTATCATGGTGAAAAGATTCCTTTGCTTTAATGTATATATGTATTGTTTTTGGAAAACCTAAAGATGTTTTGCGATGTTGAATTATATAGCAAAGTTTCAGAATTTGACTGTTTATTAGTCCAACTATTATGGTTATATCTCTGTTTGTGGGGGATAGCTAAAAGAATGTATATTTTGGTGTTTTGTATTTCTTTAAGAAAAAAAGATTAATTTTAAGAAAAGTTCCTTTCTTAGTAAATGAAATAGAGATACACTATTCAAATTTTCTTAATGGTTTGAACTGAAGAGACATGGATATTTTATGAAGGAATGACCGAACCTGGCTTATTTGAAACTCAGTTGGTATTGATAATCATTCTTTTTGCAAAATATATTTAGGTTTCCACTTATTGTTCAGTCTCTTAATTCCACAAAATTAATTCTGTTCCCATTGTGTGTAGTAAATATCCTTATCCTCAAATTCGAGTGTGTAGAAAAGGCAATAAATGCCAGAAATTGATGTTTATACCATTTCCAAGGTTCTGCAGAATGATGGAACACTTTTAAATGTGTACTTGAGATAATAGATATTAATTTCTTAACTGTCAGATATAAATGCCATTCTAATCCTAAGGATCCCATATTAGCACATAGAAGACATTTAATTTTCTAACGAATAAATTGTTTCAGTTAAAACTATTGGCATGAATAGCTGATCATTAATACTTATTTGATAGAAGTGTGGTCCTTAAACAGTGTCTCCTCTCTTCAGCTTCTCGGACCTGCAGACCTGACCAATTCAGATGTGAGGATGGCAACTGTATTCATGGAACCAGACAGTGTAATGGTGTAAGAGATTGCGTAGATGGGACTGATGAAGTGAACTGTCACGTTGGTAAGCAACGAGAACTTTAAGAGTTTGCAAATGTCAGTATGTAACCTGAATATGTAGGGGCCATGTTCCTTACGCCATGTTCTAGAAAATCTCGTAATTTCCATCAGAGATTTCTTCAGTTGATTATATTTGCTCCCTCAATCATGCCCTTTGAGACTTTTATATTACTGCAGCTCAGTGTTACAACTTTCCTGATTTATCATAAATTAGTATTGATTCCCTGAAATAGATAATTGAGTTATGCCACAAGGAGACACAAAGTTGGGCATGGAGCTATTTATTTAATTGTGTCTTTTTTTCCCCTTCTCCAGTTAATCAGTGCACTGGACCTGGAAAATTCTTGTGTGGTAGTGGTGAGTGCGTAGATTTCAACAAAGTGTGCAACCAGAAACAGGATTGCAGGGACTGGAGTGATGAGCCTCTCAACGAATGCAGTAAGTGGTAGTTAAGAAAGTGAACAATAAGTAAAAATGTTTTCATCTGGTTCTAATGAAACAATTTCTTATCTCAAGGAATAAGGCAGCACCTATTGTAATAGGCCACATTCCAACCTGGAAGCTCAATAGTTGCACACAGTTGTACAGTTTTCCCTCTTTGAAAAATTTGCATCACTGATGCTTCCAAATAAATAACAACTTGAGTGGCATTACTAGTTCTTCTCCTTTCCAGATGTAAATGAATGTTTGGTGAACAACGGAGGCTGCTCTCACATCTGCAGAGATCTGGTTTTAAGTTACGAATGTGATTGTCCAGCAGGCTTTGAGTTGATAGACAGAAAAACATGTGGAGGTAAAAATCTTGAAAAAGAAAACATTTCTGAAGTTACCCTTTGTTCATTTATGTTGCAGCTATGAGTATCTTTTTCCCCCCTAGACATTGATGAATGCCAGAATCCAGGTATCTGCAGTCAGATTTGTGTCAATACCAAACTGGGCTATAAATGTGAATGTAGTCGGGGCTACCGAATGGATCCACAAACAGGAGTATGCAAAGCAATTGGTAAGTAGTTTGAAACAAGTATCCAACACAAATTCTGTCACATGGTCCTAGAAGGACACGGCTAACACTTCTTAGATTGATAACTGTTGATCAAATAGGGCTGTATGTCCAACCCAGATCTATTAAAATTATATCTCCAGAATTGCCAGCTAGCATGGTCAATATGAGAGTCCCATCCAGGCTAACATGTTAAACTTGCATTGCTGACTCTCTCTGGAGCATTATCAGCTGGCATTTGGACTCTTGAATACGTGGTTCCAGTTAAGGTGGCTGACTACATGGATGGTTAAGCCGACCACTGCACAGGGCTTGCAACTTACTTTCAAGAGCTTTTGGGAAGAGCTGTTTCTTCAGCAACTGGCTGTAGGTTTTTATGCCTAGCTTTACACAAATTTACTCTTGCAGGAGGAGAACCAAGTCTGCTTTTTACAAATCGTTGGAACATCAGGCAGTTTGCTCTCGAAAGGCAGGACTACACCCAGCTCATAGGAGACCTAAGAAATGTGGTCGCTCTGGATGCTGATATGGCTGAGCATAAAATCTTTTGGGCTGACGTTGGACCAAATGCAATCCTCAGGTAAACCGGCTGTGTAAGCTCTTTCTGTGTGAGGGTAAAAATATTAACATATCTGCCATATCTTAAAAATCAATCTGTGGGTGTCAGTTCTTTATGATAAAAATGCTTCTGATTCATGGTTAACATACATTCTTCTTGCTTCTCTTGGGGTAACCCTTGGACTTCCCCAAGCTCATTCTACTGAAATTTAGTAACACGTTTTCAATCGTTGCAGCAAAATTGTTCTTTTTAAAAGGGAATAATGTACATAAAAGTAAGCATATCAAACTTCCAATAGCTTAAAACACCTATTTTGAGTAGAGGGAGTAAGTCAAAGCTCCCCTCCCAATTTAAAAAGGATTAAAGAAATTGACCCTTCCACTTTCGCTGCTTTGCCTTGGAATACCTTTCTTAATTCAGTCTCTAAACAAAAACAAATTCCTGCCACTCTTTAAAAGTTTACGGCTTTTCTTAGAGACGCTGTACAGCATCTGATCTGCACCCTAGCTCTGGTCAGTAGTCTGAAGTGTAACTCATTTATAGCTCTAGTTTTTATAGGTCCAAGCAGTAACATTTTGGTTTCTTCTTGGCAGTGGAGTGAAGGCAGCTGGTACTGGTGGGACAGGATCTAAATAGTTCTGTGGAAAATGACATGCTTGGCTCTTAGCTGCTAGCAGTCTGTGTTAATCTAAATCAGGCATGTTCAGCCTTTTGGCTTGCAGGGAGAAAGCAAGGAGCACATTTCTCTTACAATCTTGCTTTGTTCCCAGCTTCCAAATGTCTTTTGCATTAAACAGCCATCACTAAAATAAAAATTATCAATATGCCTTGTTTCCACTGCTGTTATGTTTGATGAGCTCTTTACGCTGATCTAGGAGAACTCTAGCTATAATAATTGTCTAGGCAAACCTTGAAAGCACCAGAGAAGCTCTGGGCCAACTATATTCCTGACAGATTTTATCCTAAAAAGCCTTTTTTGAATACAACTATCTGAATTTTGTAGGAAGCAGTTTTGGTGGCAAAAGATTTAAAAAGGTAGGAAAAAATTGAACAGTGGCTGAAGCTAAACTTCCAGGCAAGATCTGGGATTAACTTAGAACCAGACATGACCTGTTCTTTGTGCCTTTGCCATATGCTTAAATATAGGGTGTTGCATTCCCTGGTGACTGCATGTGATGAAATGTTTCTCCCTAGTGCCTCAATTACCTCTAGTAACAAACCAGTGCGACATCGCCGGATTGTAGACAACGTACCAAGTCCTGGAGGAATCGCTGTTGATTGGATTTACAAGAACATCTATTGGACTGATTCCTCCCTGAAGTCCATTTTGGTGGCCAGCCTTGATGGCCTTAAAAGGAAAGTCTTATTTAACACTAACTTAAGGGAGCCAGCGTGTGTGGCTGTGGATCCACTTTCTGGGTAAGCCCATATTTACATACTTGATATGGAAATATCTGAGCATTAATTCTGAGAATCTTTTAAAAATCTTTTAGTAGGATTGTCCTGCACACAGATATGCCTCCTCCTGAAATTAAATCACTTCTGGATTCCTGTGAGTCTTGAATCACATAATTTGAGGAATGATACTAGAGGGTTTTCTGGGGAAGGGCCCATGCAGCTCAGAAGAAATCCTAAAGTGATTGTAATTTCACTTCAGAATCTCTTTCACAGCTGTGCTAACACCAGCAGCAATGTTGACAAAGACATAGCAGGAGGTGGCATAGCAAGAATTGCTAGTTTGTAATATTATATATTTGCCAGTGGTATCTACACATCTTACTTGAGTGTCTTTATTAATAGCTGCTGAGAAAGTACTGTGTTTCTTCAGAACATAGAACAATGTACCGACACAATGGAAAGCCTTAAGAGAAGTGAACTTTGGCATTCAGATTCTATCAGTGATATTTGAGCCGTAAGGATAAATAATATATTGGGGGGGGGGGTCTAATATTCCGGGAAGGTAGCCCAAATTTAAGGTCAAAAGTTAAGGTTCAGTTGAAGAACAAACATGTTTGAAAGGAGACGGTAGATATAAAATAACTGTCTCACAAGAGTAGACTGATGACAGCTCTTACCTGGTTTCTCTTACAGCTTCATATATTGGTCTGATTGGGGTGAACCAGCCAAAATTGAGAAAGCAGGGATGAATGGACTTGACAGGCAGCAACTTGTGACAACAGATATTGAAAGGCCCAATGGGATTGCACTAGGTATATTAATGTTATTCATACCACGTTGGAATTCCTTTCTTAAGGAATCCTTGGAATTACTGGTTAAATTAGACTAGTATATTAAGGGTTGAAGGCAAGTGACTTTCTGTAATGAAATACCATGTTAAAACGTTCTCTTTCTTTCCCACCCAAAATGTCACTAATATCTAGCTTGGTGATATTGACCTACTGGATATTGATCTTGACTTCTGAATGGCCATGGCCCTCAGCTTCTGGCCGTGATAAGAACTCTTTCAATCGCTGTTTGTCATGGCTTTTATTTACCCATTGTGTAGTCAAGGATGCTACTTCATAGCTTCCCTAGACCTCCAGGTTTAAAGAGAGTTGAAGTAAGTAGGGAAGTTTTTGTTAAATCATGGTTCTTCTGGCCTAATTAATGGCATGTGTTTTTATTTAGATTGTGTTAAAAATCGTGTTTACTGGGTTGACTCCAAACTGCATAAGCTTTCCAGCGTGGATATAAATGGGCAAGACCGCAGGATTATATTTGCATCCCATGAATTTCTTGCTCATCCTCTTAGTTTGACAATATTTGAGGTAAGAATTAGAGTTTGCAGACATGTATTTTGAAAGGTTGCAGGATCATACGGAAGGGGTAATTTACTAGTCAGCTGCCTCTAGTTCTTTTGAGGGATGGGGAAATTACATTGCTAAAATTTAATAGACACATGTGAAATCCTGGCATCATGATCTTATTTTTTTTGTCAGATAAGAATTTCAAGGAAAAGAAGTTGGAGAAGCTAGACTTAGTGTAGCTATTTTTCTTTAAAAAAAACACATGCACCCAAAAAAACAGCCTTCTGTCCTGTCTCTTTTTATGATATAACTGTTGTATTTCCTGCAACCTTTAGGGTTGGTCTGGGTGGGGAAGGAAACAAAGTATGGGAGATAAAGTATGACCCAGGTCACAAAAAGGTAGCAAATGCATAAGCTGCTGGAGGAAGAAAGATGAATTCATTTGGAAGAGGTTTCTTTTTTTAACCTATAACTTGTAGTGATGAAATGTATGCTCTTTAGTGTACATTCCACTACTAAAATATGAGGAAGTTAAAGAAATCCTTCAGTTTGAAATAATCACTCTTTTCTTCTTAGGACACGGTTTACTGGACAGACTGGGAAAACGAAGCCGTGTACAGCGCCAACAAATTTACAGGATCTGAGCTGCAAACAGTAGTAAACAATCTCTATGATGCTCGAGACATCATTGTGTATCACGAACTTGTTCAGCAGTCAGGTAATAGCAGGGACGCAGGAGTAAAATTCCAAGCAAAAACTCTTGAGTTCTCAAGTACAGGTGGGAGGAAAACACAATACAGGTAGTCCTCCACTTAGATGATAGCTGAGCCCGGAATTATGGTTGTAAATCTTGTCTGTCATTAGGTGGATCACCCGTGAGTGCTCCTGATTTTATGACTCCTTTATGGGGATCATAAAGCAAATTCCACAGCTTTTAAGTGAATCGTTTGTCCTCAATGGATGTTTTTTGCTAGAAACCAGAAGGTAAACACTGGTTTCTGACAAAAAAAATAAAAAATAAATTAAGGCCACATGACTGCACGATGCTGCCAACAGCCATAAATGTGATCACATGACTGAGGATGGCCATTAGAAGATCATAAGTAGCCCTGGGAGGTCTGTTGTAACTTTGGTTGCTAAGCAACCAGTCATAAGTCAAGGATGCCCTGTATTCTTTAGACTTCCCCGAGGAGCAAAATGTTTGGATGATTTCAATCTGTCAATTCCTTTTGACTTGATATCATTTCAAAGTGCCTTGCAAATACCATCTAGTATTAGAAATAGAAATAGTGCCTTTAGGTAGGCAACTTTGGCAACTTGAAGTCCATAGGTCACAAATTGGCCATAATTGCCCCCTCCTGCTTTGTAACAGGAGTTGCCCGCCCCCTGCTTTATAATATAAAGATTGGGTAACTCATCTTAAGCACTGGATGTCCTAGAAGGAGTAGGGGATAGGGCATTCCTGTAGTGCCTTTGTAACCTGATCTGAAATGGAAAGCCAAGTAAGACGACATAGTTGTTTCAAATAGTAAGTAGGCTGCAGCTTTTGCTGCTTTGTTAGTCTTCCATCCTAGGAGACCTGTGTTTAAAACTCTTCCACCCACAGGGAAAAACTGGTGCGAAGACGAGAACATGACAAACGGAGGCTGTGAATACCTTTGCCTGCCTGCACCCCAGATAAACAGTCGTTCCCCAAAGTACACCTGCATGTGTCCCGATGGAGATGCCCTGCAAGACAATGGCTTGAAATGCAAAGGTATAGTCTGTGACTCTCTTTGTCATTGTGCTGGAAGCGCTTCCGTCCTGCCATCTCATGCATACAACTCTTGCTAAAGTATTAAGTCTGGCCATTAAACAGCATCCCGACTGCCTGGCTTCTACATTTCATGGATACTGCATGCTGTGTAGAACATTAAATCTGAACATCAGCCTGATTTAATTATCAGGCATGATATACCTGGATACAAGCCATAAAAAGCTTCTTCTCTGCCAGGGGCTCATAAGCTCCCTGCCTCAAACTCTGACTGGTAATCATATAATTGTAATCTATAAAGAGGCAAGATGTTTTGAATAATCAAATTCTATGGAAATACTAATCCAGGGTCTTGGATTGCATAATTGTAGGTGGCATTCTGATCTGAATATAAAAACAATAATATGCAAGTCAGCTATGACACACTAAAGGGCACTGAGTTTTGTGTGCTGGTGGTGATAGATTTGCAGCTTGATTCAAATCAATTTATGGTAACCCTTCAGTGAGTAGGTCTTTCCATTCTATTGAATTCAAACTGCAATCCTTGCTATGTTTTCCACAATGATTCTCCTTACCGAACTGGCTAAGAAGTGATTCCTAACATTATGATACCTGATAATAAGGAATTCCTTGCCTGTTGGCTACATCTTCATAGCACAATAAATCTAACACCTTTCAGGGCCAGATTAACTAAGCCTGCATGACCATGCTCATCTGCTATGGGTATTCCACCTCCACCCCAAAAATGGAAAAAAAAATGAAAAAGAGCCAATGCAGAGGTTCAAAGTTGCCGATCTGTAATTTCAGGTACAGGAAATGCTGTGGCTTTCACTGAGACAAAAGAGAGCAGCAGAACAGACAAACCACCTGGACCCCTTTCTGGAGGTATTGGTCCTGATCCAAGGCAGCTCAAAAGAGTTGGTGGTAAAACAGGATAAATTAAGCCAAACCTCGGAAGCAGGAATGAGCAGCTGTTAGTCTTGCTGGGATTATTTCAAGGAATGTGGAGCTAGACTGACTTGACTTGATTTGGCAAACCATTTAAGTTCTTAAAGAATACCTAGCAAAACCTTTGGTAAAGTTGTACCTTAAGCCTTGTTTGCAGTGGTCTTCACTGCCTAGGTAAAACATTCAAAGCAGCTAGTTAAAAGTTACCATTTTAGCAATCCAAAAGGAACAAAAAGCAGGAGAAAAAAAAAATTAAGTTCCAGACTCCTGCAGAAAAAGGCCCCGAGTTAGAATCAACAATCTTTTAATTAAAACAGACCAACTTGAGTAAGAAGTTTGAATACCTTGGAAGCAAAGTCACCTCTAGTTAGACTTCCTGCAGCCATGGGATGTGAAGCAGTGCTTGGCTAGATCTTTGTAAGGAGTTGAGCAGCCTAAGTATTTGATCCATCAGATTTAAAAGCAAAACCCAACTTAAACCCTGGAACAAATGAGCAATGAAGCTGCTGAATTACCTGTAGTCAGTTCAGGTGGAGTTGCTAGGATTCTGCAAGTCATATAATAGCTATGTGGGCACTCCAAGTTCTCATAATCCAAAAACAAGGCTGGGTCCAAAAATAATCCCAAAGTGCAAACCATTAGATGATCCTTCAGTCATGTCAAAGGCTCATTACTTACTGCTGAGACTAGAATTTCTGATTTCATTTTGTCTGGGTTTTCAGTTCTTTTAAGAGTATTTGTGGATGCTCATTGGGTGGAGCTTAGCTGTCCTGCGGTGTCCGTCCATCTCTGTTGGTCTGTTGGTCCAATCTGTTCTTGTTATAGCAAGGAAGATGGTCATGTCAGAAGAGTGATGAAATATTTTGGAACAGATAATGGAGTGATTGTGAACTGAGCAGAAACTGCTGATACACAGCTGATATAAATCAAGGCCATTTCTGAATTATGTAGTTTCTTTACTGGGCAATGCTGTGTTCTAGATAGCAAACTTGATCAGACTATCCATAATGATAAATATATTGTACTGTAAATTGTACATTGTAAACATATTAATAATTGTTTTCTTTCCTTAGGTCAAAATCAGAGCAGTCCAGTATCTGAAGAGCTGGCTTCCTCCAGAAGTACGTCAGCGGCATGGGTTATTCTTCCTATCTGTAAGTATGAAGTGGTGCCTGAAATCAGGAGAAAACAACATTTTCAGCATGGGTTTTTTTTTTTACACCTCCACCATGTTTCCCTTTGGGATATAAAATTCTTTTTGAAAAAAGCAATATATAGAGGTAACGGGAAGGGCATAGTGGTCAGAGAGCCCAAATAGCATTGGAAGAAACCACATCTAGATCCTGACTTGGTAGTAATGCCCAATGGATAGTCTCCCCCTCATCTCCCTTTCTCAGCCTAACTTGCCTCACATGATTATTGTGAAGAAACAAAATGGAAGGAGAGACCATCATGAAATTCTTGAGGAAAAGGCATATAATACAAGCAATGAAGTCTTAGTCTTTAAGTCTTACTTAAAAACGGAATAGGCATTCCAGCTGAATGTTTAAATTCTCACAATTTCTCTTAGTACTATTAGTAACAGCAGCAGCAGGAGGCTACTTCATGTGGCACAACTGGCAACAGAAGAATATGAAAAGCATGAACTTTGACAACCCGGTGTATTTGAAAACCACAGAGGAAGATCTCTCTATAGATATAGGAAGACACAGCAGTACAGTTGGGCACACGTATCCAGCAGTAAGTGAACTCTTGACACTTTCCAAAAGTCAGAGTTAAAATAGGCAATTCTACTTGGTACCCAAAGTATAAAAAAAAACCATGAAAAGCTTTTCACAGTTCATATGGCATCTGATTGGTGATCCCAACAATTGTTGTAGTCTGTCCTTATTCCAGGGTATAGATCTTTAAAGATTAATCCACCTGGTTAAATCTCAAATAAGTCCTGAAGCTTGGGGTAGATTGTCCTCGGAGAAGATCTATCTATATGGTCACTAAGAGTCAACACTGACTTGATGGCCTATAATCAATCAAAAAGTTTCAAAATCCCAACCAGTTTCTGCAAAAGAATTGCTTTTCAACTGAAGGCTTTACGGCACGTAATCAACATGTTAGAATTTACATGTTTAAAGTTTAACAATGGCACTTTATGTAAAACTATCAGACTGGAGCTTCAGCAGTTATTTCCTCAGCTCCACTCCTTGGTTAAAAGGATATATGGGGTATGTCAATGAGAACTGATGGCACAGACAAGCTTGTATTCATATAGCTTGCAGGTATGGGGTGGAGGAGAGATTCCTGGTGGCATGGGCCACATTTCACATTTGGAAGAAAGTGAGCAGAGCATGCTGGATAAGGAATGTTTTTTTTTCTGTGAATATGTTGCAGCACTGGGTGGCATGGTCAATTTGTTAAGCCACAATTGCATTCAAAATGCAGTTTTTATGTGCTTTTGTCTTCAAATGAAGGGATGGTACATGATGAAATGTAGTGGAAAGCTTGGAGATTTCAGGTTACCCTTAGCAATAAACAGCTGATCCCTAAACCTTACCTGCCTGAAATACAGGTGCATTCATCTAGGATATAACTTCTCTTTTCTCCACAGATATCAGTTGTAAGCACAGAGGATGATTTATCATGAATCTAGTCTACATTTGCATTCTACACTTTTGCATGGTAGCCAGACAGTGGCTGAAGAGATCCTTGATGAATGAAGGCACAGGTGGAACAAGTTCACAAAAACACACTTTCATACAGAGTTGTAAAGATCTGTGTTCACTATCAACTTTTGATGGTTCTTACTGACCTGTAACCCTTGAATAAACTAAGTATTCCCACCACTGGCTATGTATGAAGCACTTTCCAAGAAGCCATATTATAGTAAGTGCTTCAGAAGTACTAGCTGTAAATAATTGTACAGGCCCAATTGTAAATCATCCGGGGAGGGGATAGTTTATTAAGCACTTTGGAATAACATTTCAATGTAAATTATTGTATAATTTTTTTCAATGTTTGGAAAATGGCAATAGGAGAAAACGGGTTACTCAAGATTAATTGCCAAAAATTTGTAAACTAACTTTTGTATGAATTGTGAATTTGTCCTCCCTGAACCACCTACAGGGGTGTGCAGAGGACAACTGCTCTGTATCAGAAATCACTGTAAATTTCAACACTGAAATGAAAGAGGCAAAACTCTGTATTATGACTTGACTCATTCTTCTTAAGATTGCTTGGTACGTGGGTGGAATTTTAATTGAGCTGATCTAAGCAACAAGGGAAAATTGAACTCCATTCCCATAAAGGACTCCGATATGATACTTAAAAGTCAGGTAGTAGATATATATAACTTCTTAAAGAAATGGCCTCCGTATCACTAATCCAGTGTATCAATCAACAAACCTTGTTTATACAGTGGTACCCTTATGATGGTATTCAATTGCTTTGAAACACATCCAATTTGGTACTCAACACATTTTTGCACAAAACACATGAGCTAGAACTTGTCATTGTCGGCTGCCTTATGACTCATTACATTATTCCATATGGGAAAAATTTGGTACTCGTTTTTGCGTCTACCAGAACCAATTAACAATGAATAGCAAAGGTACCATGGTAATCAGAAAAGGCACTTGAAATCTTAACTTCAATAATCTCATTGTTACTAAGGTGTCCATAAGTGATTGCCTAGAATGGCATTTGACTTCAAATATAAAGATGTTCTGCTATTTGGAGGATGCCAAGACTTTTAGTGTACGTGTTATCTGCCTGCTAACCTTTTTGACAGGTTAACACAAAAATTCACTTTAAGGATTTTGTCTTGTGAAAAACCTCAACAGGATACTTACAAGGCTTCTAGAAGGCAGGCAAACAAGTAAACATACTGAACATTGAGCACTTGAGCTCAGTTAATATTTTTGCACAAAGTTACAAAGAGCATAACTGAGCAAACAATTCCTGTAATAAAATACTGCAGTATAAACACATTTATCTTGCTCCAAACGGGTGAAAAGATAAGGTACTTGATAGTAAAAAAAGAGAACTCTCGTTTTCCCTGGTGGGTATAAACATTTTTTAGCCAAATTAATGTGGGGTTAATCCTGGGACATTGTGCATGGATATAAGCAGATGCTTATATAATTGGTTTAAGTATGAGGGTTGAGAGAAAAGGCATTGACAAATGCTGAAAGCAATAATTTTCTCAGACCTGATGCTTTCTAGATCTTCAGCCATTCTGACTAACAGTCCCCTAGCACTGATGTTACCTAATCGGGTAATGAAATGTCTGCAAGAAAATAACCAGGCTCAGAGAGCAGTAAGGATCTTAACAGTCCTATGCTGACCATTGGTGGAAACTGCATCTGATGGACATCAGAAAGGGGAAATGGCTCAAGGGGTGCTGCAGAAAGACATTTATCAGCAGACCCATCCAAGTAGCCAATAGGAAGATAATTGAAAAGTTTCCTTTGCTTTTCTGGATTCAATTCCTGGCATAACCTAAGCCAGGTCTGCATATCCTTTTTTCCAGGGCTTTTTTCTTTAATCTTTGATGGTATGTTGTAGAGCAGCAATCCCAAATCTACCTCTAACTCAGGAGAATTTTTTTTATTTCCTTTCACGTTTTAATTAAAATTTAAAATGGGCAATCTCATACTCCAGTCATACATTTAATGTTTTCAGCTACATTAAAATTTATAATTTGGTAAAAATCATAAAAGAATTTCCACCTTTAGTCAGGCTATCCTCCTTCAGCATGTAACCCAGGGTTGTTCAACCTTGGCAACTTTAAGATTTGTGGACTTCAACTCCAAAAATGTGTGGCTTGGAACTCAAGTTGGAAGTCTCTGTCCCGGGCTCCTAGTTTCTTACCAACTTTTGTTTAATTGAACATTTTTCTTTTATAAAACTTACGCTGGAAAATATTGTATCTGTGGAATTATATGATTATATTGAATCTTTTTCAATTACATTGAATCTTTTCCTTAAATAACTGGGTGACTTTTGAGCCAATGAATATTTAACCTTCCATTAGTTGTTAGAGTAGGTAACGTGCATCCCTTGTTCACAAAAATATTGAGTAGTTATTCTCAAAATAGTATGCATAAATAGAAAAGGCCATTCTATTGTGAAGTCTGCCTTGGCTGAATTACAGTGTTTCAATTCCAATGAAAAATCTGATATTTGTTTTACGTCTAATTGAAAAGTGAGAGTGTGTGTATTCGGTTTACTCTACAAAATACCAGAAAAGTGTTTAAGAGAGGGCAAGGCATTCCAGTGTGGTGTGCCATTAACACAAGTGCATGTGGGAAGTCAGGCCATGTTCCCCAGCATGTAACCCAGGGGTGTCCAATCTTGGCAATGTTAAGATTTGTTGGCTTCAAGTTCCAGCATGGCTGGCTGGAGAATTCTGGGACTTGAAGTTCACAAGTCATAATGTTGCCAAGGTTGAACACTCACCCCTCATGTAACCTCAGGAACAGCCAGCATGGAGATAGATTTATTGGCTCAGGAGGTTAATTTGAAGAACACAAGACAGGTGAATGGCTGCAGATGACTTCTGCTGTTTTTTTTTTTCACTTGTGTTTTTCCTCCTTGGCTGAGTTCAGATATTAAGTGGCTGCAGCTGAATGAAAAAAAAAAAGCATTGAGAACATAAGCAGTCATTCTCAAGGATTCTTTGATTTCCTTTTGGCTTTTAAAAATCAGGCACCCCTGCTAATTCCTTTCTGAATGAAGCATTCATTCAGCTAAAGTTCTACAGAAAAGCTATTGTCATATTTGCCTAGGTATAAGAAGTATATTTTGAGTCAACAAAGCCTCGCATTAGAGAGGGTTTGTAAAACTTGCTGTTTCAGCACAAAAAAAGGAATAATCTGTGTTACAGATGTTCATTTTCATGATGGTGGGTAAGTACAAGACTCTTAACCTTCCAAACTCTCCTGCCATGTATTCATAGCCCAGTGTTAGGTGACAATTTCTTAGTTTGTCAGGATATAAGAATACCCTGGTGTTAGCTTTCAATCACTTCATGCTGGTGTTTGATCTGCTGAAAGCATAAGCAGTAATGGCAAGATATATAAAAGTAAAGACTCCTTCAAATCCCATTTAACTCCTTTGATTACACGGACTTCGGCAGTAGAAGTATTTTCCTCCTTTCCCAATTTTTTTTCAACTCCCAATCTAGCCTACAGTCTCCCATCCAGGTATTCACAGTCCAACCCTGCATCAATTGGCCAAAATTTAAAAAAAAATAGTGGAAGTATTCTAAATTCAAGCATTACACTGAAATTCTTTGGCCTTACAAGATCATTTTACTTGCCTTAAAACAGGATTGTTTGTAGTGTTTTTTTATCAATAGATTTCTTCTAATTTATATTCCTAGAAACAAGTGTACAAACACTCTATGTCAGATTTAGAAAACATACACCTTTGAGCCAATCCAAAATGCTGCAGAATGAAACATGTCTCCAAAGTCTCTGAGAGGTGACTAATATGTGCTTTGTGCCTTCAAATACAATAATAAGGATTCAAGACTTTTTGGGACAGAAAACTGCATCATACTTTTAAGCAACATGTACACCGGTATATAGCTTTTTTGCTATACAAAGTTTTTAATCTCGGATTTACTATTTTTACAAATAATTCAAGGTAATGACCATACCTAATGCTCCTTCCTCCTATTTTCTCCACAACCACCACTTGTGAGGTGGGTTGGGCTAAGATTGAGTGACTGGCTGGCTTTCATACCTAAGGCGGGACTAGTACTCACCATCTCCTCTTGATTGGCCCAAAGTCACCCAGCTTTCTTTCATGCCCAAGGTGGGACTAGAACTTACAATCCCCTATTTCTGAGAATAGGGAAGAAGCAACTACCTGTTCCCAGCATTCAGCTGTGACCCCGCAAATAGATGAGGTGCCCTGCAAAGCAGTCAACAACTGTGATACGTGTGTGTGTGTGTTGGGACGGGTTTATATTTGCTAGCTTTACAAATAAGAGTTATGGAATGTGCTCCCTCGAGTTGTGCTCAAATCTCACTCTCTCCTTTTCATGAAGACCCAGACCTTTCTCTTTAACTGGGTTTTTAGTTTAAATCAATAATTGTGTGAAATGGGTTTAATCAGATCTTAACTGTCTAAGCTTTATCGCTTACTCAAGTCTAGCCGCCTCAAGTCTAAGCTGAATAAATACGAACAGTGGGCAAGATACCTAGTAGTGGGTAGCATTCAGCTCCTTCTCTATGGGTGAACAGACGCCTGCAGCAAATTAATTTCTCATCACAGAATGATCCAGATGGCATGTTCTAAGTGGATAGTTTCATTGGCCATTCCAAAGGAAAATGAGCTTGAAGGGTACAGAACCAACACTGGAGATTCAACAGATGTTTGTTCAACTCTGTACCCTCCTAAGTTTCACACCACCCGGCCACAGGCAGGGTACCTAGAATAAGGCAAAGGCCACTAGAGAGAGTAAAACACAAGCGCCTGCATTTAAGATTATTTTGGATTTAGCATGACATTTAAAAGCTGGGAGCCAGATCATCGACTTAACATTAACGTAAAGCCACAATGTTTCTGCGTGGTGTAGCAGGATAAATGGATTTTCATCTTTCTCACCATCTGTTTATTATTGTCACTAGTACTATCAGTCAGCAGTGTGTCCCGAAATACCTAAAGTACCTCATTCGTTAGTTTGTGGCTAAGGCCATTTCAGCAAAGTAGTGATGAGAAAGGAAGGTCAGGAAGACACTATTATGTCAGTGCAGTTTTGATTGTGAATTCCAATGAAACAAGTATTGGAGTTGAACATCGCACATTCTTTTCATATTGGTTTTTATAGCTCAATTGTTGAGAATTGTACTTTGTACCGGTGTACTGCACAATCTAACATTCTTTCTTTCCAATATAAAACTACAAGTGTGCTCTAAAAGAGAGCATTTTAAAGTACACAAAGGCTGGCAGAAAAACATTTTAATAAATGGAGTTGATTTCTGCATAACCTCCCCTTCCACAGGGGTCTCTGTTCACTCACTCTCAAGTTTTACAACACCACAGTTTATATGGGGCTAAATGCAGAAACAGCAACTCCGTTTCTTGTGGGATAGAAAAGCAGTTTTTCATTGCCACATTTTTTTCCTACTTCTGTGGTTTATAAATTCAGATTTTGATATGATCTGCTGCTGTAAGATCTCTTCTGTTAAATTCTCAGGCTTCGAATCAAATAAAATGTTTAGGGATGCTCTTGGAAGTGTTCTGAGGGAACGCCACATTGAATATTTGAATGTATATTTTTTTAATCTATGGGCATTTCAACTGCATTTTGAACCTAGGGCTTTCAGAACTAAACTAAATCTAAACCACAATTGGAGAAAGCAAAGAGTTCTAGATTTCTGCAATCCATAGCTCATAACTATAGGGACCCACGTGTGTGGGTTTATTGTTTTAAAGCTCTAATTCTAGACACACCTGCATGAGAAAAAGTATGTTTCTGTATTGGAATCCCAACGTCATTCACGGAGAATGTTAAATAATTTTTGATTCTGTTTCACACCTGATTTGTGTTTATTTTCCCTACTGAAAAATTAATTTCAGCATCAGAATTTGTTGGTGTTTTTAAAGGCCGGCTGAAGGAATATTTTTATTTAATTAGTTAAAAGCTTCCTTTTATCATATTCACTCCTTTTTCATCAATAGAACTCCTTTACTGATTTTTCATTACCCTTACTCAGAGTCTGTTCTTCCTGAGAAAGAAAATCAATAATGAAAATATTGAACAGCTCAGTTAGTACTTTTCTTTATATTCTCTTTACAGCAAAAAGCTACTATTTTGTTATAACACAAAAAGATGGGGAAGATAAATAGTAATTAAATTCTTTATGGCAATGAAAACTGCTTAAGGATGATGTAATGATAATATCCCAGTTGGTTTTAACAGAAAACAATAAAGAGATAAAATCTTTAACAGGAAGCTACTAATTAGAAATGCAAGGGACCTTTGATAAATTACATTTGTAAATAACTATTATGAAGAAATCTTGGCTTGGAAATGCTTTACGAGATAATACTATATTATGTTAAGTGTTGTTTGAAGTCACTGTTTTAATAATCAACAGACATGCTCTTGACAGTATAATTAGAGTGCAATTTATCAATCATTCAGTTTGGAACTTAACACAATATTAGGCATGACTGCTATACAGCTATAGGTTACATCATAATTGCAGTAGTATATTTAGGGCTAATTCAAGGCCTGAGCTCAGCAGGAATACCTTGTGTTGCACAGATCAAGATAATACACTGATCACTATTATTATTTCAATTAAATTAAGTCACATTTTTTGTATAAAATATTTCAATGTGTTTCCTTGTTGGCATATTAGTTAGAGACTTCGATAGAAGAGAATATTTGTATCTCAGAGTTTAACGGTCTGAGCTTGAATATTTCCTTGCAGACATTTCATTAACAAACTAGGTTACAACAACAATGCTAGAAGGTAGTGGGGTTTGCTCTTATTTTTATATACTAGTAGCTTGCCTTGCCTGTGCTGGTGGAATGTATCTTAGTGGTTCCTTGATTAGGCAGTTTACTGTTTGTTGGTCTGCATTGGTAGTTTCTTCACTGGGGTATTTGTTTACTTGATTTCTTGTTAATCTTGGTGTTGATCTCTGTTCATAAGGGTGTTGATTGCTGGCGAGGATGATCTTTTTGTTTCCTCTTGGGCTTTTTGATTATCTCTTTTGAGTGGTATGTGGATATTGATTATCTCTATGTGCCTATTGACGGCCAATTTGTCTGAGTGCCGGGCTTCCAGGAATACTTTGGCATTCTTGGACTTGGCTTGATCTAGAATGTTCACAGTTTCCTGGTTGAAACTATAGTTGACATTGCCAGGTCCACTTGTGAAAATTTTCATAAATTTAGACAAATTCAGCCATCCATAGATTTGATTTGGTAATGAAATGTCTATAAGAAAACCACTAAGCTCAGAGAGCACCAAGGACTCCACTTGAAGGCTTAGCAAGGGTGAGATAGTTAGGTAACTGGCACAGCTGAAATATTAAAGGTTCCTTGTCTAAACCCAATTCAAGAAATTTCATCCAGCAGTTGAATAGTGTGGGTGAGGGAACAGCATTTCCAGTAAAAAGGACTAGTCTAGATGAACTAAAGGTTTAACCCTTAAGGCACAACAATCATTTAAATTCCTTTTATATTTGTGGCACATTTGCATTCTCAGATTTATCTAGGCCACAATGAGTGTGTAGCCCTGTGATACGATATGAATCTGCTCAATATTTTATCAGGTCCCTCAAGTGCTGCTTATTTTTCCATCTGTCTCCCCTGGACAAAGAAGCAAGACATTTTCAAGTATTTCAAGCAAGTGGATGTATTCTACCATTAACTTAGAATGACTCATCCATTTCTCTAAGAAATCTTTTCTGGAGAGCTGGAAGATTGAAGGAGTGAACAGCTTGGTTGGGATTGTAGGGTAAAGAAAATTTGGCACAAGTTGCCTCCCTGCCCTTTTACTAAATCCTATTGCATCTATAGAATGACCACTCTATTTCCTGAAATGGTGTAAAAATGTGTAGATACATACACACACACACACATACACACACATAGTCCTTGAATACACTGAAAAAAGTGACTTATGGCCATTTTTCACACTTGCGACCGTTGCAGAATCCCCATGGTTACGTGATCAAAATTCAGAAGCTGGCTATTTGACTCATATTTATGATGGTTGCAGTGTCCCGAGGTCACCTTTTGTGACCTTCTGACAAGTGACATCCATAAGGAAGCCAGATTCACTTTACAATTGTGTAATTAACTTAACAACTCCAGTGATTCACTTAACTGTGGCAAGAAAGGTCGAAAATGGGGCAAAACTCACTTAACAAACATCTCGCTTAGCAACAAATTTTGGGCTTAATTGTGATCATAAGTCAAGGACTTCCTGTGTATGTATGTATATGTATATGTACATGTACACCGTCAGGATAATGATGATTTAATAGCTGACCAGCTGCTGTAAGGTATAATGTTGTAACGATGATGCAATGGTAGCAATGAGTCAGC
>JANHJO010003714.1:213594-227322 GCA_032468235.1 Pseudoxyrhopus heterurus | reverse complement strand
GGGTTATTTGAGTGCTACCACTTTAAGAGGCTGTAATATAAGAGAGACCCTGTGAAGGCGTATCTCTCTCTCCCTGTGTGCTTCTGTGGTGTAGCTGATTATTGATTACTGTTTGTTCAAGGCCTGTATCAAAGTACTTGTATGTATATACTGTATGCTTTTGTAGGGATCAAACCACTATATGTAAATACAAACCTGAGTGCTGTATTTGCTCCTGGGTTGTCTCACTTAGTCACACTGTGTGCACTCTGACACACACACACACACACACATTTTGCAGAGTGATTGCTTCAGCAGTTTGTCCTGACATTAGGTTTCCAGCAGAGAACAAAATGGGTTAATGAAACTCAAAGTGTTCCAAGGTTTAACTGTGGCCAGGGGAGTAAAAAAACAGGAATTTTTCCACCTGTCTCTTTTGCTAACC
Organism: Pseudoxyrhopus heterurus; assembly: GCA_032468235.1. Taxonomy (NCBI): domain Eukaryota; kingdom Metazoa; phylum Chordata; class Lepidosauria; order Squamata; genus Pseudoxyrhopus; species Pseudoxyrhopus heterurus. Next base: position 226,898 of record JANHJO010003714.1, on the reverse strand, counting down.
ACAACTTGCACATATTCAATGTTTCTTTTTTTGAAGGGTGGGGGAAAGCAAGTTAGAAGATTTCTGGGGCAACCTTCACTGCTGACAGAGCAGCATAGAACTTCCACATCAGTGATATAATGAAAGGTATAAAGTGAAAGCATGCATTAGGGAATAACAAATGAATAAATGTGAGCAGAAAATAATGAAAAGGTTAAGAATGGCTATTACTGGACTAGAATGGTAATATTGCAATAGTGGTGGTTGGAAAATTACTGTATAGTGGAGGATAAGAAGCATCCTTAAAGTTGCTTGTTTGATACTTTTGAATGTAGCTCTCTGGTCTCCATCATTTCTCAAGCCCACTGAGCTCACTGAAGTTCTATATCTGGGTTCAAGGAGAAAAGCCTTTTCTGCTGTAGCTCCATCCTTGGCCCCCTTTTCTGCAACGCTCCACCACCAGAGGTGAGAAGTGCTCCCACCCGTTGGGCCTTCAGGAAGGGTATTAAAATTTGGCTTGGAGTCTCAAGGGGAACACTCATCATTTGAGGTGGTTTACAGGGTAAGAAGACCTCATCCCCGTCCCATCTATCTCTTAGTCTTGGTGTTTTGTATAGTTTTACATTTTTAATTTGCATTTTAATAATTCATATTTTAATTATTAAGGCCCAGCATTGCCTTATAGGGGAGGAGGGCAGCATAAAAATTTAATAAACAAATAATAAAGGTTCACAAACCCAGTATGTTTTTCTATATCATTGGCATCTATAGGGTTTGCTCCATAAGCCACCTAACAATAGCAACACGTTTCTTGTAAACGTATGTTTCCACCTACTTGCTAGCCATCAAATGGAGCAATTTGTTCAGCAAATACAGCAACCTTCCCATTGGCTTGAAGCTTGAAGTCTCCTTCCTGTAACCCCGCCTCCTTGTACTCTTCTGGGAGTGGATTGCAGAGAGAAATTTCTGGCAAATTTCTGGAATATGTCAGGTGAACAGGATCTGCTCAAGGGGAAAGTTTATATCCAGCTTGACTCCGATCCAGGGGTTCTTGAAGACAATATAAACATCCCTTTTCCCAGACTTAAACCCAATCCATCAAAAATTAACTCTTCTCACAAAATTCTCAGCATTTTCACAATTGGGGTTCTTCCCTTCAAGAGTCCTACAGATGCCAAAGAAAATCCTGCAGCCAAAACTACTCAGGTGTTTTTCTGCAGACTCCCACAATGGCACCTGTTCTTGTAGCCATTTCATTCTGGGGTGTCCTTTACCTGCTTCATGTGTTTGCTCGTAGCAGAAACCGCACAAGGTCAGTTGAGATTGCTCAGCATTGTGAACTTTGGCCCACGATAATTCTTGGATTACCAAAACAGGGATATCTCTCTCTCTCTTTCTCCCTCTCTCCCTCTCTCTCTCATTCTCTCTCTCCTTCCTTCCTTCCTTCCTTCCTTCCTTCCCTCCCTCCCTCCCTCCCTCCCTCCCTCTCTCTCCAGTGATCTGCCTTCCCAGGGAGTAAGCTTCATGAGTTGGAAGAGATAAACAGAATAACACAATAAATAGGAACGGACCTTGGAGTCTTCTAATCCAACCCCCTGCTCAAGCAGGAAACTCTATAACATTTCATAAAAGCACTGCTCAGTTGTTAGAAAAGGGGGGAAAAATCAAACACACAAATAACATGGATGAAACCGAGTTGAGGTAGCTGGAAGGGGAGAAGGCTGTGCATAAAAAAATCTGGCTGTACGTCAGAATATTATCTGGAGATAACAATGCTGATTGGCCGAAACAATCTGGGATCCAGAGGTGTACCAAGAGTCTAGTCAAAATGTAGATAATTGGTTTTAGCTGATTTTACTCTTCTTCCTATAGCTCTCTCATTGTTTACAAGAACTTTGGGATACAGTGATAAGCAATTTGGTAAGCAGTATCAGATCCTCCTTCTTCTGTCTGTGACCAAATTGAACAGGATGACTGCATCCATATCTATCACCTCTATTTCACATGCAAATTGTGCGATATTTGGGTGGAGAAGGTACAATCAGTAAGATTAGATAAACTTGTCAGAGGCTTGATATAATCACTCAGAGACACCCACATTTGCTACTGTTGCTCATTCACAACCCAGTGATTAAAATAATTGACATAGAGCAGTTTATAATAAATTCCTGCCTCTCCCATTCCATCTAGCTAGGCCTTCGCGGGTTAATTTCCTGCTAGATTTGTTGACCTGTTGATGTTCTTACTTTTGGATGGAGTATTTCATATCAGGTGTTCAAGAGATATACATACAGTCTTCAACTTACAACTATTCATTTAGTGACATTTTGAACTTACAACGGCACTGAAAAAAGTGACAAAGGATCTGTCTGTGGAGATTCTCAGTCATCCAGTCATCTTTCATGCCTAAGGCAGGACTAAAACTCACAATCTTCCAGTTTCTAGCCTGGTGCCTTGACCACTAGATCAAACTCGCTTTTAAAAAAAAAAAAACTTTTTTTAAAGTTTCTAATAAAGCTTGGATTATGTGGATTTTGCATAAACGACAAAAATACTCTGGCACAAAATTGGCAAACATTCTGCAATGTATGTGTGTGCCATAGCTCCTACACACTAGTTGAGCTCTTCATGCATTTGTGTCTCCAAACCTTGAATGTGCCTCATCACTAGATGGCACAACCTGGTTTGTTTCATCTGATCACTGCTGAGTCTGAATTATTATATTGTACCATATGGATTTCTTAAACTTCTATTTTTAAATCTGATATGGCCTGAGAGTTTGCTAAACTCCAATTTAATGAAAGGATTGGGAAATAGTTCTTCAAACCAACACATGAAAGAAATGTCGCTGAATTCTGAGATTTGCTATGATGGAAACCTATAATTTGTACTCTATTCCCTTCTAATATAATATAAAGAAAATATGAGAAATACTCATATTTTCTTTATATTATATAGAAGGGAATAGAACCCAGTTTAGACCCAGTTTGGAAATAAAATAATACATATTAGTAAAAGATTAACCTTAAAACTGTTCAGTAGACAAAACAATCCTATTTATCCATTTGTATGTCCCAAATTTGAACATTCAGATGAATACTAAAATCCAGCTGGCTTCAGGAACAGTATTTTCTGTCCATACTAATTTGACTGTAACAACAAAAAATACCTTCTGTCATTTCAATTGGGAGAAAATTTTAAACTAGGCAGAAAACTCTTCTTATAATATGATATGGCAAAGAATAAAAAGTTTTAGGATCCTCCTAGAATTCTTGCCTGCTTGCTCCATTTGGGTACCTTCAGAAGACTCCGATTCCAAAGGAATCCTGTTGAGATGCTATCAGAGATCAGAAAACAGGGATCCAGTGTCAGATTCTGGATTCACCCCATTGTGTTCAAATATCTGTGTCTGGAAGGGAAATGCAGAGAAATTGAATGGATTTATTTATTCAATTTCTATAGCTGCTGATCTCATAGAAGTGACTCTGGATGGAGAACAATTATGAAACAATTAAAAACAGTTACAACATAGTACAAAATTAAATATATAAGGCAGCCATGAAAAAATGTAATCACATTTGCTAATATAGCCATGAAGTGGGGCCCTTCACAATATAGAGGCCCAGGCTTAGGCACAAAGCCAAGTTGTCAAGGCCTTACAGCGGCTTACAAGAAGCCAACAGGCTTAGGGTCAGTCTGGATTCTGAAGCAAGAATGTTCCAGAGGGCAGAGTAGGCACATCTTCTAGTCTCCGCCTGCCAACATATGGGACCCATAACACGTCCAAGCTGCTGGACCAAATTAGATGGGTAGAAACCATTGGGAGAAGACAATCACCCAGAATGCTATTTTAGAAGCTAAGTCTGGTGAGCATTCATGCTTTACAGTCTTTCAGCTATGATTTCAAAAAGGCATTTCAAAATACCCAAAGGTGCAACTATAGTACAGCACCTCACTACAATCCTTTAAAAGCAACCACATCTTTTTTCAAGATCAAATGCAGAGGCACCAGTAGAAACCCAGGAAAAAAATTCAGCTGCTTTAATAAATTGCAGATCATGCTTACAGGTGTTTCAAAACCCTTTTCCAAATTATTCTCAAGTGCTGCATATCTCTATTTGCTTCAGTTGAACCTTATAGTAGCTGTTACTTGAGGGATGGCAGGAAAGTTGACCATCCACTCACATAAAGCAGCACTGTGTAACAGTTATTAAACTTTTATAGTTAGGATCTGTAGGGTTAGAACTATATTTTTTTCTTGGTAGATGGATAACTGGTTCATAAAGCCAGGTGGAAATTATAGCTTTTAAGCTTGGTGGAAATTATAGCTTTTCCACAGGAGGAGAAGGAGAAGCATGCTACATTAGATGAAAGAAAATAAATCATCATTTAACTAATGATTATCCAGCTGTCTTCTCCTATATCCAAAAATAGGATATAAAGGCTGTTGGTTCCTGATATTTACAGATTCTGAAGATAGAATGATTAGTTGTGAATTTGTCTAGTCTGTAGAGAGCAATCAGAAGCCATATTCACCCAATATGTGCTTATCAAATAAATAGGAAAAATGGATGTACTATTCCCAATTTATGAACATTCAACCTAACTGCAAAATAGAATCTATGCATATATCACATAAATGAGAAGTGACCAGGAAGCTTGTATTTTCCCGATTGGACATATACACTATACATGGTGCCTGTGTGCATGTGTATGCATGTGCACCTCTCTCTCTCTCTCTCTCTCTCCTCTCTGTGTTTGTGTGTGTGTGTATACATATATACAAATATATACATATATTTCGTAATGCTGATTCCCTCCTTTTGCAAATCCAGTATCCCATACCAGATCCACACAGAAAAATCTCAGATCTTTTGTCAATTTATCCTAAAATTCTTTGTCGTTTTCCTCCTCTCTTGCAGTTTCTTCCTTTCATCAGGAGAAGCCACCAGTTTCTTTTTCATATCTGAACACAAGATTTAAACAAGCATATTAGGCAATGAGGATTTTTAAATCATGTAGAAAATGTCCTGAGTATACCCTGTTTAGTTTCAACAACAAAGTGAATCTTTAAAGAGCCATTTCAGGCTTCAGATCTGTTTTCTGACCCTTCAGCAATTAAACAGCAAACTTACAAAAATGTAAGTAGCAGCTTACTGCATCTGCTTAGAGCAGCTAATTCTAAATTTATTTGAGGGTGGCTTTTTTTGAGTGAAATGTCACTTTGGGGTCCTTGGTACTCTCTGAGCTTGGTTGTTTTCTTGCAGACATTTTATTAGCAAACTAGATAATGAAAGGTCCTCAAGAAAACCACCGAGCTCAGAGCGCACCAAGGATCCCACAGTTCAACCCTGAGCTACAAATATTCTCTTCTATCCATAAATGGCACTTTTGCATTTGCCATCAATTCTATGGTGAGACTTCAAGTTATAATATTGCAAGAAATAACAGTATGATTCTGTGAACATCGTTAAGAATGTGATCACCATGATCATCTTTTCATGATGTTTTTTTCTTTATTCTATTCTCCTTTCGTTATACTTTTCTTAAAACCAAAATCATGTTGGTGATTCGTTTGCATCTGTTTGAGTTCTGCCTCATCACATGATCAGAATTCTATAGAATATTTGAACTGTAGCTGCCCCATAGGTTCAGACTGTCTTTTCCCTTCTTTTGCATTTGATCTTGCATTTTTCCCTCTCTACTCCAAGTTTGCTTCCCTGGATTCCCAGAGCTATTTCAGATCTCAACTCTAAGTATATAGAGCTGTGATCTTTCTTGTCCCGATTAGGGTTAGCTTACGCTGTACTTAAGTTGCCATTATACATATTTAATATCACTTCTGCTGACCTCAGTATTGAGCATAAAAATCAAGAAACATCTTTTCATCACTGCCTTTCTCTAAGTTGCTAGAGGTCTTGGAGTGATGAGAATTCCTCACCCATATTTCACACAAAGGGACTTAAAATAAATTGCTTACACGTGCACCATCTACATTTTTACTACATGTATTTGTCTAGCCATTTAAAAAAAACCATTTATGATGGGAATCTCCCTAAGACACTCTCTTAAGAGAGATCCTAGGCAGTTGAAGTACAGTAATGCTATTGTATGTGAGAGAGAAGAGAGAGAGGGGGATGGAGGAAGGGACAAAGGAGAAGGGAGGGAGGGAGAGAGAGAGAGAGAGGAGGCTAGAATTCTGACAAATGCCCATAAGTTCCACAGAACTTCAGCATTTCAAACAAACTATTCATTTTGTTCTGTTTTCAAACATCTGGCAGCTCTACTTGAAATAAATTGGCTGAGCTGGTAAACCCCTGAGGAGGATATGAGATCACACAGATGTGGATCTAAGTCTGAAGAAGTGTGAAAATCCTGTGTGGAAGGATCACTTTATTCAGAGAGATCCTCTTGGAGTCCATAAGCTCACTAAGTTTCATCAGCCATCCTGAATAATTTAGTATCAATTTTACCTCTTCCCCTGACCCAGGTTTGACCATTTGCAGTCTGGTGCCCTATGGAAGTGCTAAATAGCTGGGAGGGTGCCTTATATATGAATAAACTGAACAATGCAGTCCAGCCAAACTATGCTGCCTATGTAACATTGTTCTTTGTGTATGTTTTTACAGCCTTCACTTAAAAGGAGCATTTGCTGAGCTTCTTCCTTTCTCTTGGCATAAACCTCTCCAGTTCATTAAATTCTAACAATCTCAGTGTTATAGCCATGAGAGCTACATCCATTTGGTGTCTCTCAACAGGAGGCGTTCCGGGAAATCATTCCATTTGGGAGTCAATTCTTCAACGCTTCCAGAAAGTGGGGCATCCTTTTGATCAGAAAGGCATCATTCGGTTTCTAAAGCAATCAAGAACCGAGCTGTTTACAAACTTCCAGGTAGGTGTTAGATTAACTAACAGGTATTTTGCCATGCGGAATGAGGTGTAGACCCTGAGAATTGGCCTCTGCTGAATTCAGAACGCTGCGATTCAAAGGTGACTGTGCCATTTGTCACGGTATCCTAAGGGATGCAGAACAAATCCCATTTTCTTCAAATGTTCCTCAGAAGCCGTTGTAGCATGTCTGCGCCATCTGGCTTTAGATTATATCTGCTTCCTGTTCCATATTCAGCAACTTTTTTCTCGTAACACATATTTCACAATTCTGTAGAAATGCATTCCTCATTTAAATAATGATCAAACGGAAAATAAATTGAGGACACTTAGACTTCGGTAACTTGGCTACTTACGGTACCTTTAGATCAGGGGTGTCAAAGTTGTGGCCCGCGGGCTGGATGCGTCCCGTGCTGGGCCTGCCCCTGCCAGGTTTAGCGAAGGGGGAAAAAGTCCAATATCTCACGTGACGCTGCCGTGACACTGCGAGTTTGACACCCCTGCCTTAGATAAACAGCAGACCAGTACCAATTTGTAACTCTGAAAAAATCAGTGAGAATGAAACTATGATCTGGCATGGTCTTGGGACACTGCAGCGGTCATAAATACATCCAAATTTCGATGACGTAACCAAGGGGATGCTGCAATGGTTATAAGTGTGAAAAATAGTCATAAGTCACTTGTCCAGTACCATTGTATCTTCAAATGGTCACTAAACAGATAATGGTAGTTGTAAGTTGGGGACTACCAGTTCTGATTTACTCTAAAGGTTTTAAAACTCTAAAGCAGGGCCCTTCTCACATTCTAAACTGCAAGTAGAATTTCCCCATTGCTCTCTTACTCATCTTCCATCCTGCCCCTCAAAACTAGCAGCATTTCAATTCCCCACCCGATTAATTCCTCTCGCCACATTTACTCAGTCAACCTGGGTGAGACAAAAGCTGTTGGGTCTCATCAGCACATTAAGTGTTTCACTGCACTGTGTACAGTATAATTCTAGGGTGATTAATTAGCTGGAGTACTTCAGATCTCAGAAACAGAGCAAGCCGTTAATGTAATTGAATTTTACAATCGGCACAACAAATTAAGAGAAAGAAACAACACACCACATCACAACTCTTTTTTTTTTTTTTTGCAGTTCATTAGCAAAGACATAAATACTCCTAAACACAAGGTGGCCAAACGGATCTTCCTTCTGAAATGGAGCAATGCTGCATTTTTATGGGACACTTCAGATCAGTGTAACAGTATATCTCGATCACTTGCTTCTCTCAGGTTAAAGTTATTCGTAGATATATTTTCTCTTAGGGTTTTGTTTTCTCCTCCCATGTACATTGTTTTGAAAGGGAGACTTGTGTTAGGAATCAGTCGGGTCAAGGAAGAGTTAGTAGGCTATTTGGATAATGTCTTCTTAGAGGACTAGCTGTTTGTTTGAGTTAATAAGAAAAGTGAAAGTATCAGATGGGGGTATTATCGGAAGAAGGGAGCCACGTTAGTGGCAAAATTATCTGGACGAAACTGGTAGCACCTTTTCCAACTAATGCATTTTATTACAAAGCATAAGCTTTTTCCTATATAATCTGATTAAGTGAACAGCAACTCACGGAAACTTATGCCTTCTAAGCAAGGAACTTCCAAATTCCTCTTGATTGCTTATCAGTTGAGGGTCAGCTTCTAGACTAGGGGCATCAAACTCAAAGTCCGGAGGCCAGATCCAGCCCACAGGATGCTTAGATTTGGCCCGCAGGCCCACTCTGGAAACAGCGAAGGACTGGCCCGTGGTGCCTCTGCCAGCAAAAACAGAGCTCGGGGTGGCCACACGTGGGCCTCCTGGGCTCTGTTTTTGGCCGCAACAGCCTCCTGCAGCCCTCTGCCAGTGAAAACAGAGCTCGGGAGGGCCACATGCGCCCCTCTCCATTTTCACTGGCAGAGGGCTGCAGGAGGCCATCACAGCCAAAAATGGAGCCTCGATGAGTGATGTTGAGCTGATCACGCACCCTGGCCACACATCCCAGCCCTGCGAGGTCAAACATAACCCAGATGCAGCCCTCAATGAAATTGAGTTTGACACCCCTGTTCTAGACTAATACATAGAGCATTGCCAGCATACCTGTGAAACTCTCTTGTAGTGTATAAAGCTGGGGCTGAATGATATTTTGGAGACCATTCTGTACAATTGCTGTGGCCTATAAATACCATTAATTTAAAAAAAAAAACTAAACAAGTATAGGAGAAGACACTCTTTCTCTTGACAATGCCTTGGTAAGACCATGCTGGGAATATTGCATCCAGGTTTAGTTGCCACGATATAAAAAAGATGTTGAGACTCCATAAAAAGTGCAGAGAAGAGCAACCAAGATGATTAAGGGACTGGAGGCTAAAACATATAAAGAATGGTTTGTGGAATTGGCAGGGGTGGGCTTCAAAAAATTTAGCAATTGGTTTTCTACCCGGTTGTTGGGTGGGCATGGCCATGGTGGGCATGGCCTAGTCAACCTCCTGCACCATCCTGGCCTGGGAGTGAAAACGGGCCACAGAGGGCCATTTTCACCCTTCCTGTGCTCCGGTGGCTTTCCTTGAGCTTCCGGGAAAACGGCCTCCCAGGCCTTCTGGAACTTCCAGGAGGCCCATTTTTTGCCCTCCCTGAGCCTCCACATGGGCCCTGCTCTTACCTGTGATCCAAAACAGGCCACGCGAGGACTCCTGGGAGGGAAGGGGAGGGGTGGGCGGGGCTAGTCAGGGGTGGGATTTGCCGGTTCACCGAACTGGCCATAAAATTAACAACCGGTTTGCCTGAACCGGTGTGAACCGGTAGCAGCCCATCCCTGGAAATTGGGTACATCTAGTTTAATGAAAAGAAGGACTGAGGTGACCTGTCAGTGTATGCCGCACATCCAACCAGCACACAAGTAAATAATTCTGCAGGATTCATCTACATAAGAAACTTCTTTTTATACAATACCATACAGCAGAAGTCAGTATACAAAATCAGGAACACAGATGCAATATTCACAGAAGCAAGTCATTACAGAGTAGAGAGATATGGAGGCAAAGATTTACAGAGGCAAAGATCCAAGGACAAACCAACTCTTTTATACAGTTCGGCAAGTCTAAGCCACGCCCAGACTCCAAACTCTCTCTTACGGCCCCATACAAACAATAGCAATAGCAATAGCAATAGCACTGTATTTATATAATAATAATAATAATAATAATAATAGCATTAGATTTATATACCGCTTATTAGTGCTTTTTACAGCTCTCTCTAAGCGGTTTACAATGTCAGCATATTGCCCCCAACAATCTGGGTACTCATTTTACCTACCTCGGAAGGATGGAAGGCTGAGTCAAACAAATACTATGTTTCAGTTTCCAAACAGTTCCCATTGGCTGTCCTGTTACCATGTCTATTCCAGCTCATAATTACTTATATACTGACAATAGCAGTGTTCCAATGTCTAAGGGGCTACCACAAAGAAGGGGGGGATGTCAACCTATTTTCCAAAGTACCTGAAGGCAGGACAAGAAGCAATGGATGGAAACTAATCAAGAAGAGAACCAACCTAGAACTAAGGAGGAATTTCCTGACAGTGAGAACAATTAACTAGTGGAACAGCTTGCCTCCAGAAGTCGTAGGTACTCCATCACTGGAGTTTTTAAAGAAGAGACTAGATAGACATTTGTCTGGAATGATATAAGATCTCCTGCTTGAGCAAAGGGTTGAACTAGAAGGTGCCTTCTAACTCGGTTATTCTGTTATCAGGAGAACATTTTGATTCTTCTAGGAGTCTTCATGCACTCACCCTCTGCCATCCTTTCCTTCCTGTGAGTCATCCTGTTCATTCTTGCTAGTTCCCTTGCCAGAGGAACTTGGAGATAAATCTGAAGGCCACATGAATTCTTGTGAAGAGCAACATACAGTAGGTCTCTCTGCTGTAGAATATCAGTAGGGCTTCCCCCATCGCAAATCTTGCTTATCCTCATTGAATATTGTAGTAAAAGTATTCGCTGTACTGGATATCAAGGATATTGTAGGGTGAAGGAACAGGAGAAAAGATTTTTAGTTGATTAAAAAAATAGCTTCCGTACAAATTGATTTCTGTACTGTGGTTCAATCAATACATGTGACTTTAAGAAAGTTCTATTGATTTTAATAGATCTTATTTCTCAATAAATGAGCTCAGAATTGTAGCCCTTACGTCCTTCTTAAGGAAATAACCTTCTTAACCATGAGAACTTTGAATCAAATTATTTTTGCCAGCAAAAATTTGCTGTCCTTTCTTGCATCATCTCATATAGAAAGCCGTTGTAGATGCACTTCTGTGCATTAGGGCCTCAATTGTTTTGAAATTTAGCAGATGATCTGATCTGTCTGGGGGAGGAAGGGGGCTGGTATAGAAATGTTTCCTAATAAATTGAATATGAACAATGCTGCAGAAAAGCGTCTGAGTTAGATTATCTCAGAGGATGACTGCATTCTGGTTGAATGTGCTGGCCACCAAACATTTCTTAAACATTGTTAGAGTTTTTAGAAGGATTCCTGAAACTATAACTGAGCCAAAAAGAAGACTTTAATGAATGCCTTTCTAACTTTATATGGAGGTCTCTTAGGCCAAGGATGTATGATTATTAATAACTTACCACTAGGTAAGTGCGTAGAGGATTGCAGACTTAAATTACGCTCATTATCTTTGCTGATCAACCTACTTGGTGAAATACAATCAAGGGTGTATAGCATGAAGTCCCAGGAACTACCATGTGAACCATATGATTTGTTCTACATTAACAATTATTGGGCCATGCATTGATGAGTACAGCTTCTGATGTGTAAATTTTAGGAGCAACTCTTGATATTGCTTCATGGAATTTTTCACCTTCCGTTTTGCTGTTTGTGTACTGTTGCCTTTCTCTCTTAATTGTGCTCATCTTGTTGAGGACATTTCCCTGGATAGGTTTTCCACTTCTGGCTTTCCACTTCAGATCTGTCTAGCAAAACTTGCCAATTCCAAGCACAGGAAAACTGCCTAATCCAAACCCATTTCTTTTTGTGCATAGCACCTTACAGCTATGGGAATGCAGTTAAAACAATATTCTCCCACCAGCTTCTCCAATGCTATCGGGCAGTGATGTTGAATCTATGGCACGCGTGCCCAAAGTGGCACACGGAGTCATGTCGCCCGGCACGCCAGCCATCGCCCAGCCCAGCTTCACTGTGCATGTGCGTGTGACCCCCAGGTTTCTAGCCCAAAAAAACCAGAAAAACAGCTGTTTTTTGGCTCTTTTTTGGGCTAGAAATCCCAGGGATCACACGTGCATGTGCGGGGGGCCCCGCGTGCACATGGGGGGCCCGCATGTGCATGCGCCCCCCTGCATAGCTGTTTTTTGGCTCTTTTTTCCCTAGAAATCCCAGGGGTTGTGCATGCATGCACAGGGAGGGTCACGCGCACATGCACGGGGGGTCACACGTTGCCTTGTGGGTGGGGGACACATGGGAGCGTGCACATGCAAGCGATTTGGCACGCGAACCAAAAAAGGTTCGACATCACTGCTATAGGGTCTCCTGCTTGAGCAAGGGGTTGGACTGGCTGGGAGTTGAAGTCCACAAGTCTTAAAGTTGCCAAGGTTGGAGACCCCTGGATTGGAAGACCTACAAGTTCCCTTCCAACTCTGTTAGTCTATATTCCATTCTGTATACAGGTAGTCCATGGCTTACAATCATTCATTTAATGACCATTTGATGGCACTGAAAAAAATGACTTATGACCAAAATTTTGGGCTCAACAGTGGTTGTAAGTCAAGGACGACCTGTACCATCTTCCTATTGTTTGATATCATAGAGATCTTCCCAATCAGCCCATCTTTATCTCACATGCATTCACTTTTCTTTCTTGCCTTCTGAAGTGATGCTGGCTTAGACGGGCTTTCTATTCTCCTAGAACCCTGTCTCTTGCATACCATTATTCCTACCTCAATAGAATTTGGCCAGCATATTTTCTATCGACCCACAGCTGCCTGATATCTGTCTTTAGACACCTTATCTTCCTTACTCTCAGAAAGCAACAAGCTCCACTTCAAAATATAGCTCGCAGTTCTGTTAAGAGTTAAGGCAGTTCATATCCCGACAGAATTCTTTACTCCTTCTGCTTATTCAGGTATCACACAGACACCCACATGCTAATAAAAGGGAAGATGAAATGTGGAACATCCCCTGAATATTGAGTCTTTAATGCATTATCTGTGTAAAATAGGAAAGTGGAATTGATTAAAGCTTGAATTGGAAAAGAGTTAATCCAAGGCCAACATGGGGTAGTAGTTAATGTGTTTGATTAGCAAGCTTTAAATTTCACTCCTCAGCAGGCCTATCTAGATGACCTTGGCCTATTCGCTAGTGTTTAGACTAGACTAGCTCTAAGGCAGGGGTGGGTAACTATGGCAAC
>JANHJO010003714.1:145367-160247 GCA_032468235.1 Pseudoxyrhopus heterurus | reverse complement strand
CACATGTCATTAGTGCATAACATTACCAGTACTGTAAATAATGTTAAGATAAAATTGAACTATTACAAATAAGTCCCTTTGGTAGAAGTAGTCCTTGAGTTACAATTGTTTATTTAACTACAGTTAAAGTTGTGGCAGCTTCAAAAAAGTGACTTATTATGACCCATCCTCAAAGTTAAGACAGGAAAACAATACTGCAGCGGATACAGAAAGTATACCCACCCCTGTTAAAAAGCCAAGTGTTTGAGATGTAAAAAAAATCAGACCAAGATAAATCACTTCAGAATTTTTCCACCTTTCATATAACATATAAACTCTACAATTCAGTTGAAAAAACATGCTAATCTTTCAGAAGGAAAAAATAAAAAACTTACAATAATGCTGGTTCATTGGAAATTATTATGTCTTCCGTGGCAGCCATTTTGTGAACGGCGAAGCCCTTCAGGCAGCCATTGGGCAAGAACATTCATAGATGTCTTCAGATGTGCCCACCAGCCCCCAAAAGCTGAAGATTCTGGACATCCATAACAACTAACTTCTAGTCTACTGTATTAATATGCACGCACTGGTTCTTATTTATATCTATTATTTTTTGCAGGTCCTGCTAGCATTTTTTTTTCTAGCTAAACACATCTGCTGCTACATCAGATTGCCCAAAATACACCTCTATTGACTCCATCAGTCATAAAAGTAACAGGAAACAACTAACGTTATTCCACTAAAAATAATTAATCCACTAAGCATTACGTAAGACAGCTGGACAGAATTAACCTTTCGTACAACCATGAAAGAAATTTACATACCGTTTATTTGCTACAAATAAGACTTCCCCTGAAAGTGTCTCCCCTTCTTTGGCAAAGAGAGGAGTTTGAAAAAGGCAGCGCACTTGATACCAATGGGTCAGAGGCTCTGTTGGAGCAGTGGAGAGCCAAACTGTTACCCTTAAAATGAGAAATCAATGGGAAAAATTGAAATTAAGGTTGCTGTAAAGCAATTTTCTGAATGTTAAAAAAAAAGAGATAATAGCACAGTTCCTATATTATTATTTTGAGAACAGATGGAACTTTAGCTTAATAGAGTTATAGTTCCCAGAAGAAGTGCTTCCTTCAGCAGAAGATTTATGCTCTAAATATATACTCTAAAACAGCAGCCCCCAACTTTTTGGGCACCAGGGACCGGTTCCATGGAGAAAGACCGCGGACTGGAGGGGGCGTGGTTTTGCATGCTGCCACTGATGGGGGTTCACTTGTTTGTGCAGTCTGGTTGCTGGCATACCAATGCTTGTCCATGGACCGGGCTTGGGGACCCCTGCTCTAAAATGACAAAAATAGACTTCAAGTCTGGTAACACATTTAAGGCCACCCAGTTTCACTGGGGTATAAGCTTCTGATGATGGGAGCTTTTGCTTACAAAAGCATATGTGGCTGTAACATTGGTCAATCCTGAAGGTGCAGCAAGATTCCTAGTCTATTTTATTGCCATGGATTTTGGAATCTTTCCTTTCCTTCCATCTGTCTTGTAAAGTGCTAATTTCTGGATGACATCCTAAATCCACTCAGGATGTGATTTGTCTTTGATTCACTGCATTCTCTAAAACAGCCTCAATTAGTATTTATTTTTGATGTGGCCAACTCAATCAATGTTGGAAAGAAGGAAAAAAATACATACAGTGAGCCAACAAATGCCACATCAAACCAAAATGCCAAGCCATGAATTAATCCAGATTGCATCATTTGAAACACAAAAGGGATTTCCACTCTGCAGAAGGAAATAAGAAAAGATTAACAACATAATTAGAACACTGCAATTAAAAATATGAAAGTGTCATGAAGATTGGCATCCTTAAAACATTTGATTAGAAATCAAATTAAATGGATTTTCATCCCAGGAATTGTAGCAAAAATAATAGCTTTTCTGGATGAAATATTTACTGAGCATATTTACTAAATTTAGCACCACGCAGTCCTTAAAAAAAGGACTGCAGCCCAAAGGCAAAGAAAATTAATTTAGTTCAATTGAGGCCATCAACATTCACAGACAAAAAAAAATTCCTAAGTTCATTTGTACTCTTATTACAAGACCAAATTCTGTGTTTCAAGAACACATTTTAGAAGCAACATCAGAATGCAAGGAGTGGCTATAAGAACTTTTCTTATCTAATTATCTAAGACCTGCCTAAATTAGATGGCATGCAATAAAATGCCAATGCACATGGGTTGGTCACTTTATACTACATTATCTTCCACGCTAAATAACCATAATGCTATGGTTATTTTAGTAGAGCCCTTTTTTATTCCATTCAATTGTGTCTAATTCTTGCAGACTGCTTGGACTAGTCACTGCAGTTTTCTTGGCATGGTTTTTCAGCAGTGATTTACCATTGCCTCCTTCCTAGGGATTAGAGAAAGTGACTGGCTTAAGGTCACCCAGCTGGCTTTGTATCTAAGGCAGGATTGGAACTTAGGGTTTCCTGGTTCTAGCCTGATGCCTTAACCAGACTGGCTTTCTAGAGCACATTACTCTAGGATAAGAAAGAACTACATATTTTGAGTGTATCCCTACAATGACTCGCTTTTAATGAAGTGAAAACTATACCAAGAAATAGCGGTTTAAAATGGAATGGTGTGAAATGGGATGATAGACTCTCACCTATGCAAATCTTCCTCTTCTGCTTCTAGAAAACTGACAGTGTATTTCACAGTCCGGGCCATCAAAATTCTAATGTCAAATGTGTCCTGCAAATAAAAATGGAAAAGAAAGAACACATATTATGATCTAGAGTAGAGTTGACAACCGCCATAGATCTAACAACTTCCATATGAAATCCCAATGTTAAATATAAAAATAAATTTGTTGAAATCTTGTGAATTCACCTGTGAAACATCAACGTTTTCACATTATTTGTCATAGGGTTTTAAGATAGAATCTCAAAGTTTTATGAGATATTTGCATTTTCATGTGAGATTTTTACATTCTCTAACGGGACTGGGCAACATCTTAGTGGGTATGCCCATGTGTAAGAAACAGAAACTGGTGGTAAGCTTAAGAATTCCTTCCTTGTATATATCACCAAACCAACATCAACCCAAGCCAAAACAAATGTTAAGTCTCCTTCAAGTCAAACTCAGTTCCTGTTTTCTTCTTTGGCAAGTCCATTCTGTTTTCTTAGTAGCATGGAAGTGATTTATTACTGCCAATTTCTAAGATTTTTTTTTTTTTTTTCATACTTGCAACTGTTTCTAAGATTTTTTTTTTTTACAATCCAGTCTAACTTACAGCTCTGATATTTCCTACAAATCCCTCATCTAGGTAATAACCCATGCAGGTAATTATCAGCATGTAAAATGTTTGGGACCAGTCAAAGTAATCTTGAGGTGCAAAAGAGGCAAAAACTATTTATTATTATATAATAGAAATGGGCACATTATAGAGAAACAAATAGCAGCTTCAGAGCTCCAGACAGTCCTACATGATTCCACTTAATTTTTTTTCCTGTTTTTGGAAAAAATATAATGAATAAAGAATATACATTTTCATAAATTAACCTGTTATGCCTTTCACTTTAAAATCATTTTCATAAACATGTTCTACATATAAACTCTTCCTATCCAAATAAAATCCTCTGAATTCATTTCAACAATAAATTATAGACGTCTCATTACTTTGGATCAGATTATCATAAATTACAACTTTTAAAAAATGAGCAGTATTTCTCATTGCTGAATATTTTCAAGCAATCAAATAACACATATACTCCCACTACTATCTGGACCTGTGACCAAAAAAAAAATCAACAAAGAGGCAAAGGAGACTTAGCAATACGGTTAAAAGGCTTTGGAGTTCTTTTGTTTATAATGTAATTTCCAGACTCCTTTTCTCTTTTTTATTAAAAAAAAATATGCATGTTACATATTGATCCTTTAATGCTGCTTTATATATATTCTTCAGTTTGGCGTAAATAAGTGAATCAATTTAAAAATGAGTGCTTCTGATGCCATTTTATGCATTTTTAGAAAGAATTGGCCATGCTCTAGTTCAAGACATATTTATACACCCAGAAATGGATGCTAAGTATCAGCCTAAACATTTTCACTAAGGGAGAGAGATGAAATAAATTTTCTCTTGTTGCAACTGGGAAATCTGTTTGGAAGTACACTGATTTCAACTAGAAAAATAGCAGTGAAATGAACTAAGCAACTATTCATGGGATACCATTTTTTTTCCTTATTTTGGATTTGATATACAGACAGGCCTCAGGTTACGATGGTAATTGGGACCAGAATTTCCATTGTTAAGCAACACGGTTGCAAAGCAGGACATCATGTGACTGAATCACTTAGTGATGGCACTCCTTGCCATTGTTAAACGAGGATTGTGGGTCATTAAGCAAGGATCTCCCTTCAATTTCCTGCAAACTTCCAATAGGCAAAGTCAAAGGCAAGGCTGGAAGGAAGTCTTAAGTCCTAGTTGGCTTGCAAGGAGGCCAGCAGGCAGGTAAGTCAGTTGGGAGAAAGTGCATAAGGGTTATGGTGGGGAATGGCCGGGATGGGCATATGTTGCAGGCATCCACGCGTGCTATGATGTATGAGACCCCTAAGCTCTCGTACTCCATAGCCAGGCTCTTCAGGAAAAGATTGCAGGAGTGTGAGCAACTTACCAAAGTGACTTGCAAGCTTTCCTGCCAGTTTCCCCATTGACTTTGCTTGTGGGAAGCTGGCAGGAAGGATTGCAAATGGTGATCCCATGAAATGGGATCTTGCAACTATCGTGATGAGTGCAAGCCAGTTGCAAATCACCCATGACCATGGAGGCCCCGGGATGGCCAGAACTTTGACTTTGAGGACCGATCCTAAGTACAGGTAGTCCTTGACTTACGACCACAACTGAGCCCAACATTTATGTTGCTGAACGAGAAGTTTGTGAAGTGAGTTTTGCCCCGTTTTACGATTTTTCTTGCCACAGTTGCTAAGTGAATCACTGCCATTCTTATGTTAGTAAAATGGTCATTGAGTAAATCTGGCTTCCCCGTTGACTATGCTTGTCAGAAGGCCGCAAAAGGGGATCACATGACCCTGGGAGACTGCAACCGTCATAAATATGAGCTAGTTATCAAGTGTCTGAATGTAAATCATGTGACCAGGAGGATGCTGCAGTGGACATAACTGTGAAAAATGGTCATACATCTTTTTTTTTCCAGTGCCGTTGTAACTATGAATGGTCACTAAATGAACTGTTGTAAGCTGGGGACTACCTGTACCACCTATTCAGCATCCTTGTGACTTCAAATGGTTCTTGACCAAGGACTACTTCTATACAAAAAAGGAAAAAACTATGAAGAGTTAAGGACAGAAGGTAGAGGTTGATTTTAATTGTAATGAAGGCCTTGGAAAGAATATTATAGGCTAACTTTAATAAGCTGTAAAAAAGCAAAATGGGGCTTGAGAAGAACCTATGCTAAGATGAGGACAATCAATCAGTGAGCACTTTGAAAAACTGAGCCTTTTTGAAGGATATGTTCTGAGAAATCAAAAGCTCCCAGATAGGAAAAAAAAAAACAGCTGCCTTTGGAATATAATGCAAAAGAAATACAAAGCATTTTTTTAAAAGGAAGAAAAATAGCTGTTAACTTACTACAATGGGCTGTCTGAAGTACTCATCTACAGCTGCATTACGGAGACTGGACAGATTTACCCCATAAAAACATTGCTGATACCTGGAAGGAAGAATGTATTTGTTTTGCTTTGTAAATTAAATTCAGAGAAAGAAATCTTACGGATCTCATATAACGACGTCAGATCCATGCATATTGTTAAAAAACAAGCACATGCACAGTCACACACACACACACACACACACACACTCAAAACATGAAGACTGCCCAAAGCATTTTTTAATTGTAAAAATGTATATTCTGACTCAGTGTTTTTTTTATTGCTAACTGCTTAATAGAGTAATTAACTCTGTAAAAAAAAAAAGGTCCAGAACCTTAAGCAATTTGGTTAAATTTTGAAAGAATTAATGGTCACCATTCAGCTTCAACATTGATTGTGGTACTTCTGTGCTAAAACTCTCCTTAAACCTTGGGCTGATAGGCAGAAGCTGGCTTTTACAACCACGTCATGCATGGAATCTGGGTATGGATTTCACAGGTGTTTTTTTCAGAGGAAAATAATATTTTTAAAGGCAAAACAGATGGGAGGTCTCTGAGTAAGAAAACAGAAAAATAGTGAGGATACTCTGGCCCTTGGAATGGATTTTAAGCACCAATTGAAGGAGAAACTAGGCAAGAGAAAAATCCAGGCTTGAACCAAATCAAAATGCTCCTATGTTAGGACCATATGTATGAATGAAGATGAAAGGAATGGCCCAAAAAGATTATAGCAGACTTATCAAAGACAGCAAGCACCTGGACATAATGGAAATGTTCAATTTTTGAACAAAAGTTGTGCTCCACATGGATATCCATAAAAAAAACATTAGTGGTGATAGCATTGACGCTGAATACTTGGGCTTGCACAAAGAATTGCTTCACAGGATTGCCTTTAATCCTGGTCTAAAGGCAAAAGAAGTAATTATAGATTTGTGACTGATGCCACTCCGATCTTTGCTATCCATTAGAAGGGTGGTAGCATTTTGCAAATGGGTTATTTTCCCAACTAGAACTCTATATATTGGATAATTAAACAGCAGCACATTGATTTGTAATTAGATATCTATAATACAGCATTCTACTATTTCAGGACTTTTAATTTAGTTAACAAAAGAATGAATGTGCCTCTTCATTTGATTTATAGACAAGGTATATGATGAGCAAGAGCAAGGAAAAGTTTTTATTTGTGGCCATGCTATTGACTTTCCATTTGGACAAAAATTTTCAGAAGAAAAATGGAGATTAAATGGATATCCAGAGCCATGGTTTTCAGGAGTACCTTAAGCAAAGATAAAACTATCAAAGCTGCACAGATATCCTTTTGGACAACTGGTACATTTAATAAGTAAGAAATATATGAATCTCAACAACTGTGCCTTTATTTAATTCAAAAGAATCTGGATCCAGGTGGTGTAAGTGGAGGATATTGCAATGTGATAATAGCATATTAATTCGAACAGCCTTTTCCAAGTTGCTTGTCTACAGGAGATGATGAGAATATAATGAATAACACATCTGGAGGATACCAAGTTAGGCAAGGGTGAATTAAAAACTTCTTCAACCATGGCTCAGCGTGTTTATGTTGTCAATTTGAGGACCTACCTCTTCTTTTTCCAATTTTTGCTACACCGAATTCAATATCTTTATTGATACGTCATATCAACAGAGACTTTATTGATCTTGATTGATAGTTTATACAGTGGAACCTCGGGTCATGACCGTAATCCGTTCCAGGACTTCGGTCGCAACCTGATTTGGTCGTGACCGGACGCAAGACTGACTGCACATGCACATACAAAAAAAAATGGCACAGGAAATCGCCGCGGCTGTATTTGATCTCCACCCGAGGATGTGTTTGCGACCAGAGTGAAACATTTAGCAGATTTTTTTGTCGGCACCCAATTTGGTCATGATCAGAAGCGTTCGTGACCCGAATTTCCACTGTATCAACAAATGTATGTCATTCTCACATGCCAAACTTTATTGCCACATGAAGCACTGCTACAAGTACTGATGTTTATGCAGAAGTGATTTCCAGGCTTGAGTGCAGCAAAATCCAATATTCAAAAGTTCCAAAACCTCATCAAATCAACATCACATACTCAACAATTTTAGAAAGTAACAACAAACAGAAAACCATTTTCATTGGAAAATGACATGTTACTACGAGAGAAAGAAGTATACATTCATTCAAAGAAATGAATGTCTGCTATACAAATAATTTTGAACCACACACTTAGCATTGCACAGTTAAATGGAAAGTAATTTAAGAGGAGTTAGTTCTTCTATAAGATAAAAATAAAGATCAACTTAGTATTGCAGAGTCAGAGTAACCATATTGCTTTTGGAGATACTTTAACAATGCATTAAGGAAATCACACTAAAGTCAGGTAACATAGTAAACACAGCACATAAGATGTGCGTTTTCTCCAACACAAAAATTACATCTAGGCAAGAAAACAAAGCAGCCTATCGAACTAGTTTGTGTTTACTATCTTAAGAAATAGAAAGGACACAACACATTTACTGTTACAAGAGAACTATATCGTTCTATATTTATAGTTCTCTTTATACTTATAGAACTATAAATAAAGTGATTAAATTTTAAACAATAAAATTTATTTAAAAAAAATAAAGTGATTAAAACATTTGAAAAGAATATTTCCAGCCAATTTTGAAGGACCAGATGATAACATTAAAGTTAAGCTTTTATATTTATATATTTCAGCCAGAGACTTTAGAGGGATCCTAATAGATAAAGTTAAAATCTTCAAATTGCATTTGGTGATAGATATGTTAGTACCATTTTCTTGCCAAAAATATGGGAAGAGTTTGACATTACTTTCTTCCAGTATGTATTCTGAAATTCCTAATGCATCCTAAAATCCTGGATTTCCCACGTGATCTCACATGTAAGTGTTAATCAGAGACAAGCCTTGTTTAGCTTTCTAGATTAGCTAAACTATTTGTAAAATAAATATTTCACTGTGTGTACAATACAACTTGAGTGGGTCTCAGAGCAAAGAACTGCCACCATTGCAAAAATACAGTGGAAGGTATATTGCTCCCCACTCATCCTCAGAAATTACAAATTTACAGATATTCCAGATGATCAGCCTTCCATATCTTAATCCTTCCCAAACATTTTAAAATGTATCCAAGATTGATTCAGGCTGTTGGCAGATCTATTTAGGCATAATGACACCATGAGTATGGTCATGTCCCTCTATTTCCAAGTACTATATAGAAATCCAAGAATTGACAGCCAATTCGTTTTTCAGACTTCTGACTGAGCATAGTGAGAACAGATGGTTACTGCAAATACAAGGCAATGTTGTAATACACTGAAATTTTTGGAGCTGTTTGCTGAAATGGCATTTCTTCCTTCAAGGTAAAAAAAAAGAGAGAGAGAGACCATGGCATATAGGCATATTGTAATTGCAGTCCACAGTGGTGGTGTCATACAATTGGTTAGGGGTGGGATTGTGACCATGTCTGCCCTAGATCTGAACTCAAAGGGTAAGAGGGAAGTGCCTATATACTTTCCCCAAGTACATATCTGTATTCCATAACCCTGTTCTTAATTTCTCATTTTGTCACCAAGCCTATGTATCTCAAACTGTAAAATACTCTCTAAAAGGATTTCTGCTGGCAAGCTCATTACCGTATTCTTACAATTCCAAATAATTACCATTTTTATTTTCCTGCATAGAATGAAGCCATTGGACTGTTACCTATTTTATTATTTTGCAATTTTTAGTTAAGTTTTTTACATTTATATTTAATTATTTAATTATATTTGTAAGAGCCTACATCAGAAGGCTACATCTTATACATTGTAAGTACAATGTAATGAATGGGCATGTCTGTGTGTGTACATGCACAAATAAATTAAACCGCATACACTTATCTGTGTACATCTGTGATAAATTTAAATTTATGTTTGCAAATGGAAGTGCATAATTATTATAAGTATATTTGTGGAAGCAGTAGGAGAGAGACAACTTAAAAGGAAGTGCAAAGAGAAGATGCTATAAATAATTTTCTCTACACATCATGAATTATCATGGGGTCCTTAATTACATCTTTTTAATGAGCTGTTAAATGACTCCTAAAGTAAACAAGTGCCTAACAAAATCCATCTCAAAATGCACTGCAGACATCTGTCTGTGTATTAATAAAAAGAACACTGAATAATTAGGGAGAATTTAGCAAGTCTTGTTGAGATTCCCAGTTTGGAATAAATTATCTTGCAGGTGTTTCACTACTTCTCTTTCTATAAATATTGTGTGTAATTGTATATGATTGGCTTGTATGCAGCCATTCATTTCCATTGCAACAGTAAGAAAAAGCAGAACAGAGAAAAAAAAATCTTGTATTCGTGTTGTTGTATTGTCAAAGGACTATATCATCTTAAAACTTAGGCAGCATCCACGCTGCAAGATACACAATCACATCACGTAGCAATGATACACAATCACATGGAAACTTATGATAATTCGCAGTACTGATAGTGGAGAGGGGAATGTTTGCTTTTCAATGAAGGAAAGCAAGAGACACAAAAGAAAGATCTATATTCCAGAGTAGGCCCATACAAATGCATTGATACAGCCTAACCTGACCTTAAAAATGGCAAGAGGAACATCGTGGGGGAATGTACAAAATGCCCTACTCCTTTCCCTCAGCTGAAATCCATTATAACATTTTGTAACGATCAGCCAATTGGCTGCTGTTCTTTAAGTACATGGTCCTAAACATACCACGTTCAGATGGCCCATATGGTAATTGCATATACTGCCTAAGGAGTTCTTACACTCCAGAACCGTTTTCATGAAGAACAGAGGATCATCTCGACCATAAACAAATTTTTGTTTTTGTTTTTGTAAACCCTTTTTGAACAATATCTCGTAAAAGTGCATAGGTTATGAGGGCAGAGGGTCTCAAGATCAGCTACTGGCATTTTGGGCAAAGCCACTTTAGGTCAACAGCATCGATCAATGACTTGAGTTAGTTACCCAGGTGGCTTTCATGCCTAACAAAGGCTTAGTGCTCACAGCCTCCTAGCTTCTAGATCAGCACCTTCTCCATTATATTAAACTGGTACACTTATAAAACTTACAGGGTTCTGGATTTTATAACTTATGACACATTCTTTCCAGGTGTCATGCTCTGCATTCTCTTGTGGCGATCTGTAATACATGGCATTCTTGGTGTTCTCTGAGCTTTGTTGTTTGCTTGCAGATGTAAACACTAAATATTGTATCACAATATTCTGAAACATGCAAAACTGTATGAAATGAATGAGTTATTCTCAGTAAAGTTAACTTCTGAACAAAATAAATATTTCTAGGTTATAGGAGCTATAAATACCCATTGACATTTTCCTTAAATGCAGAAGCATGTAGGATATTGCCTCCAGAATAAAGAATGTTATTAGCAAAAGCAACTTATATAATGATTAAAATGGGAAAGAAGTTGACAGAAAGAAATGGGAGAGAAAATGGACATAAGCAATCAAGCAGACAAGTTGGTGAACAGCCTATCTAATAAACAGCTACTTAACCAGGTGGACAAAAATCTGAGAAGGAACACTTTAAATCAAAAGTACTCCATCTTAATTAACTCATTATAATTGAGGGTGGAAAATTCCTCTGACATTTCCCAAGATTCTGTATTCAGCCCAAGCTAGATACCCTATGAGATATAAAAGGGTCTGGTTGTAGCAGCTAGCAACTAACAAATGTTATTAAAAAGCATAAGCTTTTGTTAATTACACCTCAATTCATCACATGCGGTTAACCCCGTGTCTTTCAAACTTGGCAACATTAAAATGTATGGACTTCAACTCTGGCCATACTGGTAGACGAATTGGGGGAATCCAACTCTACACCTTTCAAATTTGCCAAGACTGAAAAACAATGGATTAATAAAACCAGAGTTCCCCAACGTTTCCCGCTTTGCAGACCAGTGAGGGGGAGGGGATAGTTCATGCAAGCGGCCTGCAAGTGAGCGTGTGCAGCTCCATTTGCACGAACAGCATGCATGGGTGCCTACTTCTCATTTCCAAAGCATGTGATTAGATTATAAATTCTATAAATTATAGATTATAAATTATCTTACTTGTTCTTGATTTATGGCTGCCACAATATTATTATTTCAATAGCATTATTACCATGGCCTGTTGTCATTTTTCCTCATACTTTTTATTTGTTTGATTTTTGTACTGTGACTCAGTCAATAGTATATTAACCTTGACTTAACACTGCCACTAAATGCTTTCCTTATTATCCTCTAGTTCTTTGCTTTGAGCACCATATTATGTTATATTATGTTATTATTACCAGTTTGTTTGCAAGTGATACCCTCACAACATACAATCACTGCTTTCCTAAGAATTTATTGCCTGTAACTAAGAAGGCATCAAATAGAGAGTAGTAGTGTGACCCAGGCATCAAATTACTAAATCATTGCCGTGGTATTGTAATTAGAATACAAATAGTATGACTGTAACTTCTCACAGCCTCTAAAACAAGTGTGTAGGGATATATAAATAAATACAACAAAAGCCCTAAGAATCAACACTAAGTGCTACAATTGCAGACCAACAAAATAAGTATTTTGCATTACTTTAGACATCTATAATTCACCACTGCTTTATGGTTCCAAGAAGCTTTTTCATTTGAAAATTCCTATTAAATTGCCAAGCAAAATACTTTTTTGTGTGAAAAAAGTGAAACAATTATTACCAAAAATTGGCTCTGGAGTAGTGTTCCATGTAGAGTTGTTCATCGGAAAAAGGAGCCAAATGAATGTCACTAAATGTTGGAAACATCATTCCTGGTGAACAAAAGATAATATACAGTAGCAAAGTTCAAATCTTCTACCGGTATGTAGGCCTTAAAAATTTAGTGGAAATATCCAAGAGGCATTATTTACTATCCATCCCATACATTTTTTTTTGTAAATTGTAAATTAACAATAGATATTAAATTTTACTTTAATTCTTGGTCACATTTTAGTAAATCTATTGACAACAAGAGAACACTTAAGATGATAATGCTAACTTACTGCCACAAACTGATAAAGCATTCATATTTTTAACATATGAACAATTAGATATTTAAATAAACCCGTAAATTAAAAGCAAGCATGTATTCCAGTTCATCCACCACCATTGGAAAAATGAGATTATATTTCTTAAACTGAAGATTCAAAATATAATTTATAATAAATAATTATTACTAATCTACCATCAACTTTTTCTAGGAATTTATTGTAGATAATGTTAGAGATTGTCAGTATTCAGAAACAGAATATTAAGGAACATCAAATGACCACAAAGCATTTTACAAACCTTATGCCATTTCAATGCAATGTACCACTGAATTATGACCACATTACAAATTTATACTGTCTAATAGTCATCCTTCACTTAAATAAAAGCTTAACTCAACATTGGAAATAACCAGATGAAAGCATTTTAATAGGTAGATTGTTTAATAGCTTAACAATATAGAGAACTAGCACATGGGGGAGAGATAGGACATTTAAAAGAAAACATACATCTTTTAAATTCATGACTGTTAGCTAAGAAGATAATTCATTTGTTTTTATAGCTTGATGGGCAAAGTATTGTTAATGCTACTTTCAAAAAGGTATTGATTATACACTAAAATTCTAAAGTTCTTTAGTCTGAAGCAAATCACTGAACTCAGTTTTATTCAGAGTAAGTTGTTTCAGTTTAGTAATATTATAATATAAAGGCAACTCTTAGGATTAAATACGGTAATATAGAGAGAAATATATCCTTATTGTCCCTCTTTATTCTATAAATGAGGAAAAAATATCATTAGCACATTCCTACTGAAATAGGGTTTAAATTTTAGGAACAAGAACCACAGAAAGGACACATTTAAATGGAACAATTATGCCAAACCAAAATTCCCTTTAAAATGTAGGTTAAAAGTTGTGGTTCCTGGGGTTAGAAAAAGGCTTGACAAAAAGCAGAAAACCATCCCAAAGAGCTCGATTTTCTACACTGTACTCAACCCCTCTGTTTATCATGCATAATTACACTAATACAATAAAATACAATAAATAAAAAGAAATCCACATATTCTCTAAAGTGATGCTTTATTGATAAAGGTTGCATATATTACACAAGTTTAAAAAAAATTCCTCTACTTCCTATTGATCCATATTTTGGTGCTACCAGGGCAGAAAGAGATTGGTAGATCTCCTTTGTTGACTTGTGTTAAGATTTTAACCTAGTCTGAGAACCAAGGTATCTGGGATCTGGACCTAAAACTGGGGACAAGGCTGTTGGGTAAGATAGAATCATTTAATCTATTGGCTGCATCACGATAACTTGAGGAAAAAAAGCAATTAATATGTAATACTGAAAGTGTGCCAAAAGGAAACAAGTGGTCTCTCTTACTAGTGGCTATATTTCATAAACATATGCTCCTGCCTGTGAGATGCAAACCCTCAGAACCGGCAAACGTATAGACTCACCATTGGACTTCAGCCATTTTTTGGAATGAAGGTAACTTTCCAGCATCCTTTCATTGAATAGCATGTAACCCATTGGCTCAGAAACTATAACATCTACACTTTCAGGTAGGGTGATTTCCTCAATTTTTCCTGAGAGAATACTGATCTTATCAGCCACATTGTTACTCTGGACTAAAATCTGTAAAGTAATGAAGTAGTAGAAATAAGTATATGTATTAGCTGTGTTGATTCAGAGATAAGTTAATGAAATATCAGTTTGATGGATTAATGGAACTCTACCCAGCTGTCTTCACTTATCTTTTTATGGAATTTGTTTTTCCAAAAAGTGATATAAATAATTCATCATGTTTTGGCATTCCATACTGTACACTGAGTTTGTTAAGTAAATCGGAATCAAAGTTAAATTAATTAAGATATTTATTATCAATTTTATGTAGCTACCAATCTCATTGACATGACTCTGGGTGGTGTACAATAAAATGAATAATTAAAATAAATCTAAATAATCATTAAAACAATTAATTTAAAATATAAATAACACAGAGGAAGGTACCACAATGTCATATACCAGTGATGTCGAACCTATGGCACGCATACCCAAAGTGGCACGTGGAGCCATGTCACCCGGCACACCAGCCATCGCCCAGCCCAGCTCCACTGCGCATGCGCACGCAACCCCCGGGTTTCTAGCCCAACCCCCCCCCCCCAAAAAAACA
>JANHJO010003714.1:110320-120387 GCA_032468235.1 Pseudoxyrhopus heterurus | reverse complement strand
TTAGTTGACTCGAGTATAAGCCGAGAGTGGTTTTTTCAGCCATTTTTGAGGGCTGAAAAACTAGGCTTATACTCGAGTATATACAGTAAGTCCTGCTTCCTGATCATATCTCCTTCTGGGAAGAGTGAAAAGGGTTCTACCTATATCATAGGTTGACAGCACTATTCTTAGAAAAGAACATTGATTCTCCTTCAAAGAATACTACTTGTTCTACTTTTGGATCCTTGAATCAGGGCATATTAATAAGTGAGAATTGATTTAGGCAATATGCCTCCCTATATTTCAGAGTATAAACGCAATTGGATTTCCAAATGTTCAATTTGGAAAGAATAAATTTTTAAATATTGTGCATGCTTTATGTGGACTGACGCAAATCATGTCATGCTGTTAAGTTTAAAATAGCAGCTCTTTTCTTGGAAAACAACTGTGAGAAAATACACCATGTATCTGTATCAGAGACTTACACTTTCTTCTGTAATCTATTGTTTAAAAATGGAAACATTTCAAATATTTTTGTAACAAGAAAACAAATTTATTGATTTTAAAAGACAAGACACAATTTTGTTTTGAAAAACACAAGAAAGCTAGCCTGAGTTCAAGTCTGAAATATTCAGAAAAATCCTACTATCTTTAGTATGTTCCAGTCATTTGTTTAAACAACACACTAAAAGTTAATATATATTTTTATAATTATAAAAGTTCCCCAGTTATTGTACAGTACACAATACAAATTGCCCACAAACTATTATTTAGCTCTTGCCAATTTTGAGAGGACATGATATACTAAAAGATTTAGCATTTTCACAAAAATCACATCAGGAAATACGTATTTACAGAATCAATACATTATACAAAACCCATCACGTTATTCTGTAAAGATGTTTTCTTTAAATAATTAAAAAGTATATTCAACTGTAATCCAAAAACTGGAAAAGAACATTACATTATCTCACACATACAATCTACAAAAAAGTTGCTTACCTCATTTACATTATATATCCAGTCAATTTAAAAATAAAAAGATCCAATAAGTTCTACTAGTGTTTCCTGCATTTCTGTGCTTGTGGGACTGAAAAGGATAATCTTCCACTTAACAAAATAAATGATGGCAATTAATCCACCCAGGGGAAAAAAAGAAGGAAAGTAAATATAAAAGAAACACAAAAAAAGAACTATTAAAGTAAGAGAGCCCTGAGTGATAGTAAGGTCATTGATTGGTAAGAACTAAAATTAACCAATTAAATAGGCACAAACTTCCCAGGTTTTTACAAAGGCACACAAAAGTTTTTTTTTTAGTTTTATACCCTCACTAGTTAATTATCTAAAAAAAGTCAGATTTCTAATGTAGAATCTATACTTTTTAAGGTTTAATGGAGAAGCCTGCTTTCATTAATTTGTTTTTCATATTCAAAGTTTAAAATAATTTTCATACTGTTGTTTGAATTTCAGATGTGTACTCCAATCTCGATCTAAATATAAAATTTTCAAACTAGCTGGAGTTTTGTAAACGGGCAACTTTCACTTCTAATAAATATACTCCTTCCTATAAAGTCAAAATTAAACCTGCATTTCAGTTTCCTGATTTAAAAGTCTAGAACAATTTCTCTGTGCTGCTTTAATAACAATAATAATACTCTATTATAGAATATGCAGGGCCATTTTTGTGGTAAAAAAATTGAGGAATTGCTATTTAAATAGTACCTATACTGATGTTTTTTTTTAACGTGATCAGAAAGGGGGATTCACTAATTATGCAAAAATGCAGTCCAATTTGGGTCTGTGGATTAATCAGGCAAACAACATTTGCTCCGGAGTTTATTCCGGCTAGTCATGCTGGTCTGCCAATTGAACAGCAAATCACACAACCAATTACCTCATCCAGACCCTATTACGGTTAGGACAGATTCATTTCCTCATCTTCAAAATGCTACAGTGAGCACCCTAAAAGTATTCTGTTGCGTAATTTGTAATAATCTTCTCCGGATATATATATATTTTTATACAAAGCTGCCCAGCTGCAGCTCTTAAACAAGTTGAAAGAGGCTACGGGGGCATGCAAGGTTTGTAATCAACCATGTATATTAGTGTGTTTTATGATAAATTATTAATTTAAATGATCCATCCTTACCTATTATTACTCAGGGCTTCTAATCTCAACATAATTTAGTAAACAAAAGAAAAAGAAAGCTAAAACAGCAAATAAAATTATAGACAAAAGTTCTTTAAAAACAAGGTATGTTATTTCTGCCAAAAGACCCTAGGTAGTCACTTTGAAAGTGGCTTCTAACTATTTAGTAAAATTGGTAACGTAAACTTAGTTCTACTGGCACACAGAATCACTAGCAGCAATGATCAATGCATGCAAACTGAGAAGCATTTACAGAAAATCATTAGGAATAAATTCATAAACCCTTTGAGTATTGCATTTGTTTCATTGTACATTAATTTGAAGAGCTTGAAACAAAAAAAGGCTTGCCTTTTTATTTTTATATCTTTGCATTGAGCTAATGTCCAGTGTCTTTAAAATAAACATAGAGGGACCATGGATTGTTTACTGATAACTGGTTGGGATCAATGCTCTTGAATGCTGCACTATACCATCTGCATTCCAAATTTACATAACTTGAGACCCACCAAATCAAATGCACAGCTGTGAGCTAGGATCTGCTTCTTGTCAATTTACACAACTGCAGTAGTCCTGGACAGGCAGCAAAACCAGAAGTTTTGTTCAGCCTGATTTGGGGTAGCATACATAATTTGTAGGCAGTGTCTGTCTTGGTTGGCTCCAAATCTGATCTAGAAAATGGTTTGGTGTAGGCCTAATGCTTGTCATGTGTTTTAAAAATCCATTGTTATATCACTTATTTTAACCCGAACACTGTCTTATATCTGAATTCCATAAATTCAAATTCCAAAAAAAATTCCCTTGTCTATGATCAATAATAAATTTGGAAGTGGGATAACGTGCTAAAATAAAAGTACGATTCAACATTGTTGCATGCGTAGTGGTAAGCCTGTCTGTGTACACACAAATGGCACGAGAACCTCATTAAAGGTTCTCATGCTATTTGAAAGGCAAGAAAAAGCTTGCCTTTAGTTGCAGAGAGTTTTACAATAGAATATTCAATACACTTCCAAGTCCAGATAATTTTGCAACTATGGATACATACACGTCCTTTCGACTGCAGTCCTTGGCAACATCCAATGGATGG
Organism: Pseudoxyrhopus heterurus; assembly: GCA_032468235.1. Lineage (NCBI taxonomy): Eukaryota > Metazoa > Chordata > Lepidosauria > Squamata > Pseudoxyrhopus > Pseudoxyrhopus heterurus. Next base: position 117,175 of record JANHJO010003714.1, on the reverse strand, counting down.
TAGTGGATAACAATGGTTTAACTCCAAAGTTCAAGTCTTTGACATACAGGTTGTACATCTTTTGATACTAACTAATGATTTCTCAACTACCTGGAAATATGTTTTTTTTAACGAACATTTAATTGTGAAACGTTTTCAAAGCCAACATCTTGGGTCAAAAAATCTATAACGGTAGAAATACTTGCTTCTATAGGCAGTACATATTAGTGAAAAGGGATCCTTTGGGCTTCCAGATGTTGCTGCACAACAGCTCCCACACATTGGTCATGCAGGCCAATGGTGAGGAAAGTCAGATATTGTGGTTTGGCTACCTGTGAACAATCATATGTTCCCTACTCCTGGTAAAATGGCAGTGAATAAATTAAACTCAGATGCCTATCTCAAATGTTTAATGCTGAGGATTTGCAAGAAAATCAGAACACAGGAATTCTTAATAGATAATGCCTAGGATGGTTCATATTTACATTCAGATTATATAGGAAAAAAAATTCTGTTGTTTTATGGAAGGGGAGGTAGTCAGTGGTCTCTGGGTGAAGCACAAATCCTTGAGTTTCTTTGAAAATCAGATTATATATCTCAAGACTCTTAGAGATTCACATCAATTATATTTACTTACAATGCTCAAAGGGTTAATTCAAGGCATTACCATCAAAAGAATGTTCTAATACTAGAACTAAGCACTGAATTTATGCTTCTGTTCCAGTTTTTTTTAGTCACTAAACAAATAACCTAGCAACAATACTAGAATTCCTTTTCCTTTAAACCATATACACAGAGACTGACCTGTAATGCAGGAATGAGGGCCCAGTTTTCAGAAACTGGTACTGCTTTCACAAATCAGCATTAAGTGTTTTCAAAGCGTTACATAGTGTTATTTGGCCTGTCAAATCTATGAAATGATTTAATATTTTGCTGAGAAATAATTTGAAAAAAGTGTTTCTAATGTTTGTGAATACCTCGTTTTTAAATTAAAGAAATGATATGTAGACCCACACATCCTCAGTACTGTTTCAATTACTATCATCCATTGTGAATCAAATGTGGTAACATTGCACAGCAGTACTGTAGAATTTTTTTAATGGATAAATGATTTCTAAAGTAGTGTTATAATTACATGTTATAATACAAAAATAAGCACAAAGAAAAAAATGCAGGACAGGATAAAAACAGATTAAGGTGACAGCACCAAAGATTTTTGCATTCCTGAAGAGATTATGAAAACTGGGCCCTGTTTCTGAATACGAATTTTCAATAGAATCATCAGTATTGATCACTGCATTACTTGTTCAAGAGCCAAAAAGTCTTAATTAATTAAAAAAAATAGTATTTAAAACAACTTTTTAAGACAAATTGTTTTCAAATGTTATCAGTTCATTTTCTTGCAATGTTCCCCAAAGTGCTTCAATTAAGCTATTCCTCAATTTTTTTTTTGATGAGTACATACTCCTTGATTATTAAAATCATACTGGATTCATGGCATAATGTGAAACCATTTATGGAACTTTCAGTGAAAAATGTATGGCATGGCATATCAAGTACAAAGAAGCTGCAACGAGAAGAGGAAATTTGGGGAAGCCCTGGTATTTGCACAGAACACTAGGGCATTTGCATGGGATTATCTGAATCCCAGCCCTCATACATTTCATTTTGGAAAATATATATAACATATAGGCACAAGTAGTACAGTGTCAGAATGCTATCTAAAGTGAGCCAGTTTATACTGAAGAGCTTCTGAAGATAATGCAAGTCAGTTGGTCATTTGATTTATAATGCCTACTAGACAAAAAAATATAAAAAAAATTATTCAGGGACAAAGATGCACATCAACAATGCTTATTCTGATTCATGATTAACAGAAGCTCTTCTAATGTCTTTTGCTATCAGTGTTGCTGACTTATTGGAGCATTTTGGAATATATTCTGGACACTGACAGGTTGTGGAGTTTCATTATTTGTATGGTCCACAGCAGACCAGAATTCCAGGATATGATGTTAGATAACAATAAATATCAATCTTTTTGGCACATTAAATACAGTGATCAACTGGACGGAAAGTGGTCTGGAAAATGAATCATAAAAATTTACAGCCCTGTCTCTCTCAGAAAAGTAAATTTGCATCATTTTCATTTTTCTGCATGAACAAAATCCAGTATTCAGGACAAAAGAAGACAGTGATACAAAAAGACAAGTTTGTCATCCAGGAAGGATAGTACCAGTAAATAAATCATATTTAACATAGAACTTTAATAGACTCTTTAAAAAAAGATGCTGAAAAGTGTTTCTTTGTTTCTACATTTAATTTTACTGTATTTAAGTGTAAACATTTCATAATGCACAATGAGAGGGAGGAACTATCACAGCTTAATTTTTAAAAAATTGGTGAGGGGTGTAGGTGTGATGGATTTTGATGGGGAAAAATAAGAACATACTCAATAGCAGAAAGAACAAAATTATCATGAAATATATCAGCATGTTTAACCAAATGGCAGGAATTACTAGGCACAATACCTAGTTCGGCCTAATTTTGCAATTCTAAGCAATTCTTAAAGCTTAGTTTTGAAGTAGAAGTAGTCAAATAAAAAATTAGCAAATCTTTAGGTATTCTTGATATATGTAAAATCAAGGATGCAACCTGTATAACTAAAAAATTATACCAAAAATTCCACCTGCTGTTCAAGCATTTGGTGATAATCTTGAAAATTGTCTTTCAAACAAACAATAAACAAGACGCTAATATTTTATATAGGTCTTGCTATAAAACCTGTAAATCTTTGTGCTTTCCTTCATTTTTGGTTTGTTTTGGTCAAACTAAGGAAGTTCACATGTCTTTTAAACCAATAAAATGTGTAATGCATTCTAACTAGAACAGCTTAATGAGAATAAACGGGAAACAACATATACGATGAATGAACCATTAAATAAAACAGCAGACTGACCCCCTTCACCAAATGCACTATTGAAACTATACGCTGCTTTTTTAAAAACGCTGCTTACGTTACTTTTTGAAATTAAAAGTAGATAAGGGTTTAGAAATATATATATATGCATATATATTTATATATAAGTATATAAATTCTTGTCTGGGAATTAGCTAATCTATTCTGTTGACCTTTGACACTGTTAAAGCTAGTTTGTTTTCCACCGTTTTCCCCCAATCCCACCCCACCCCAGAAAATCTGATTAGTAATAAAGTGAAGTTCAGCTATAAATAAGAAAGAAAAAGGCTGTCACTCTAAGAGGGATAGTATATCTAATTTTCTTTTTAAAAAAATCTTGATATCTGAAGTATGTAACCTGCCCTTACTGTTTAGGGAATCTGAAGGAAAGAGGGGAAGAAAGAAGAAAGAAAGAAGACAGGCACACTTTGTTGAATCAATGTAAGAGTTATTAACAAGAAAATCTTAGCTTCAGTTCTGTTTAAGGCACCATGTAATAGCCGAGGTACAATGATCCCTGATGTACATTCTTAAATGGCAATGGTCCATCTAGCCACCTATTCAAATTCTACGCAATTGGGAAATAAGTACAAGTGACATGTGCCAGTTTCACTGCCTTTAAAACATTTTATATAAAATGAAATCCACTTAAGAACCAGGAATTATTCTGAGCAAAATTACAATGCAGGTTGCTACATTCCTTGCATCCTATAAACTATCTTTAACAAGAGCAGCAGGTTGAACTATCATGAGGAAAAGGACATAGAATTAAAAAGTCATCTGAAAGGAATGGTTTCCTGCATGTCCAGTTCAGCATAAGTAGCACATACACTTAAAGAAGTAATCAAGATGCTTTTAAAAAAAAGCTTCAGTAGCCAACGTCCCCACTGAAGAGCAGAAAGCATCTGGGTAGTGGTCCCATATGTCTATGAGGTGCAGAACCCACAAATGCTTCTGTAACATGACCTCCACTCGTTCAAAGATGATCGCGTTTTCACTGGAAATCAAAGATGCCTTAATTCGAATCTTGTAAAACTCTAATTAAAACGAATGGAGGTTGCACAGAGTCAGTTTTTGGGCAGAATGTACCTGAAATCAGTAGTCTTATGAGAGAGGAGCTAGTATCTCAAAATTTGAAACTGATTTAAGGAAGCTTGAATTGTCCATAATGGTGTCATCTGTACCTTTATTAAGTACACATTACCATGTGCTATCAGAGCTCTCATTTATCCTGCAAACAGTGAGAATCACTCTTCCTCTGAGAAAGAAGACAATCTATGTTCTCTAGAATTATAATAAATCTTCCAATATATCTGTTGAGCACTCTGAAATGTATCAAAATAGTTATTTTCCAGTTCTGTCCAACGAAAGCTGCCTTTTAATAATAATTCTACCACAGCTGCTATCAAACAAGCGTGCCTCCAGTGTAAATCAAAGAGGAAAATTCTTGATATTTCAGAGTGCAATTAATTAAAAACCCTATTTATACGAAATCACCATGACTAACAGTTAACATTAAAATATTTTGTAAAAACTATGAAAAAATTAAATTACTTTTAATTATAAAGAGGACAAAAACATTAACATTAATCTTCGCAAAAATGCTTCTTGACTTTTGAAACTAAGAAAACTTTTTATATTAAGCGGCCAGTGTAAAATGATTGTATTTACCTTCCCCCCCACCCAAATCTGACCAAATACATAGACCCATTCCATTTTCACAACTCCAGCAAAAGTACAGATAAAATTTGACAATAGTCGACTTTCAAAAATCTTTTTTTTTTTTTTGCATCCCTTCCGTCCCCTATGATATGCCCAACATCAAGAGGGCTAATACAATCTGAAAAAAGAACTTTAAATATTTGTTAGACCGCAGTATACGTATTTCCAGTCGCACTACACTGTCTGATCGTTTGAGTAGCTGTGACAATGTGCTCATTGTGAAGAGGGTTCAAAAGGTTCTGCTGTACTCCAGTCTCGAGTACCGGCTGCAGGCAGCCCACCTGAAAGGCCTGGCTAATTTCAGTCTTCTCTCGCTTGGCTTGTGGCTCTCCAGAGTCATCCAGCTCTTCATCTATTTCGCTTTCAACTTCACTGCCTTCATCTGCACAAATAAAATCACCATGAATCCTGCAATCTGAAAGAGCCATGTTACGATGAGATAGAAAGGCTTAACAACCCTAGCAAAGTGTCAAGTTACTGGAATTGGATAGTCTCTGTGTCCAGATCCAATCCTAGGTGAATTATGTATGTGCACTCCAACTTTCTCCTTATTAATTAGTCAGTCCTTGTACTTGTAGATGAATGCTTATTCCCTGGCAGCATCTTAAGCTCCCATCTTAATTTCTACTATGAAGCTGCAAGTAAAGGAAGCCATCCCCCTTCTGTGACCAGAAATCACTTCTTGTGTGGAAATGAATCCTTATGAGCCCAAATTCTTTACCATGGTCCTCATTTAACAACCATTCAGTAAGTGTCTCAATACAACAGCACTGAATGAGTGGTAATTACAACTGGATCTTGTACTTATGACCAACACAGCACCCCCACAGTAACAAGATTGTAATTTTCAACCTTCTGTGCTGGCTCCCCACAAGCAAAGTTAATGGGAAAGCTCGCAGGGAGTCAGAAGTCATGGTCATGTGAAGTCCTTGCTCAACGACAGCAATCAGGACCACCATCACTAAATAATATGCACACATGTCCCAAAGATGCTTTTTCAAAAGGCAACTGGATTTGTTTTTCCTTGAAGCTTATTCAGTTCAGTTCTCCAGAACTGAAGAAGCATCTTAAATGAGAAGTGAAACGTCTTCAAGGAAAAATAGAATCTACTTGTCTTTTGAAAAAGCACCTTTGGGACAACCATGACCTGGCTGACTGAGAATCTCCATAGGCAGTACAATCACATTTTTCCCCCACTGCAAACTACACTGCTAACAATGGAGCTTTCCAGTTCCAATTTGTGTTGCTAAGTGATAACTACCACTGTCATACCAAATTCAGTTGAAATTTGTTCATGCTATCAATAAATTAAATGGATACTATGCTTCAACCTTCAAAGTAAGCTTTCAGATTATCAAAAATGCAAAAGAGTGAATAAGTTAAGAAAAGAAGGAATGGCATACAAATAAAGTAAACAAATACATTTATAATTTCCTAATCAAGTTGAAGATCTGTAGTATGTGTATGCTAACCTTTGTCCATGTTTCCAGGAGACGCAGCATTTAAATCACCAAACTGTGGAAGAAAATAAAAATAGCAACTTTTAATACAATACATTATTCTAGCATTTTCCATATTAGTTAAATCCTCTGTGAAATCTAATCATAACCATGCTTCCCAAGAAACAATATAATTATTTTTATTCACAAATGGAACAATTGCAACATCTTTCAGATTATGGCATTGGGGCAGGTCTATCACAATTCGCTGCGGCCAACTTGCCATGCCCACCTCACCATGGCCAACTAACCACAGCCAGCTTGCCACAGCCAACTCATCATGGGACAACTCACCACAGCCAACTCACCGCGGGACAACTCATAACTCGCTGTGGAACAAGAGTTACACTAATATCAAAGAAAAGGTGGAGTAGAATCATTAAAGAAAGGATGCAAAAATAGGGACAAAATGAAATGTGAATGACAAAAAATAAAATATATTTATTTATTTTAAATAATTAAATAAATTGCCCTGCGAGTTGTCCCATGATGAGTTGGCCGTGGCGAGTTGGCCCATTCCGTTCCAGGGTGGTTCAGGGATTTCTGGAAGTGAATCCTACAAATTAAAAGTGGTTTAGAGCAATGCTGGGACGCGGTGGCTCAGTGGGTAAGACGCTGAGCCTGTCGATCGGAAAGGTCGGCAGTTTGGTGGTTCAAATCCCCTAGTTGCTTGTCCCAGCTTCTGCCAACCTAGCAGTT
>JANHJO010003714.1:97581-108413 GCA_032468235.1 Pseudoxyrhopus heterurus | reverse complement strand
ATTACAGGCCTCTCTCATCTTTTTAAGTGGGAGAACTTGCACAATTGGTGGCTGACTAAATACTTTTTTGCCCCACTATAACTAGCATTTTTATTATTGGTTGATGAATTGCATCTGTTTCTCTCCTTTCCCTTTAGAATACAAATTCCCTTTAGAATATGAATTTGGCAACATCAACTAAAAATAAAAACGTAACAAATCGTATTTGTAAACTCAAAACATGCTTAAATGTTTTCGGTTGGTGGCAGTAGCCCCTGAAGTTAGGATATTAGAAACTGGCTAAAGCAGGCTTCTAGGGTGGTCTTCAACCTACTTTCTTTCTTCTTACTTCAGAGGCAACAGAAACAGGTTACTTTAAGCAAAGAACAGGATGAAAATATAGTCCCACCAAGGCTTAATTAGAAAAGAAAGCAGTGGAGGGAAGAATGCATAAATCCAAGCTCCACTGCTGCTTATTGACACATCTTTCCCTCCCCACCCAATAAACTAGCGTTATGGTAAATTAATGAAAATGTACAGCCTCATCTATGATCACTCATGGATGAGAGCTATGATCTGGTTGGTATACACTCAAAAGCACACTGTATTTCTGCGATGTGTTAAAGCAGCTGTGTCTTTTCTTGGGACTGCATACCTGCTGCGTGATTCTGACCAAGGGCATGTTGTAAACAGGTGCTACATGCCTCTTTCTATGCATTTCAAAGCACCTTTTGGCCTTTGAACTCGAAGCACTGCCCTACCCTACTGTACTGAGACAAAACATAACCTCTTTACTCAGGGCACTGACCTGTAGAAAGACCACTTTAACAGAAATTGGCGTGCTGCTTTAGGAAAACTAGGTCTTCCTTCATATGGTTTCAGTGCTTGCATCATTACATTATCAAGCCAGGCAGCCCACTGCTCCAGAGTGCTCTGCTGCTGAAGAGTCATCTTGAAATCTGTTTCTAACCGTTGTACCATGTTGTCATCACACTGGCACACCCAGGAAGCCTGCTCCTGTACCAATTCAAAAAAAAAGTTTAACAGAGGAGCTTCAAGTGCCCGATTTAAATTTAAGTGAAAGGTGCCTAGAAAGGAAAACAATGAGTTAAACAAAAAAAGAGGGAAGAATAAGTACTCAGTGAACAAATCAAGGGGTAGAGGACATCTGAATTTTCTTCCAGATAATAACTCTCTGCATGTTATTGCTCTCCCCTTGTGCATGCTTGTGTTCCTCTGTGTACTGGGAAACTCTGGATAGGTTGTATCTCTTCCACTTGAGGTGATGTGACTTGAATAGAGAAGAGGTGGGCAACTATGGCGACTTTATTACCTATGGACTTGAAGTCCACAGGTCTTAAAATTGCCATAATTGTCCATCCCTGGCTTAGAACAAAGCAGTGAATAGCATTCCAAGCTCAACTACCCATCTCATAGGGATGCGAAGATGGATTTTTTTTCTGGAATCGTTTTCTCAACAGATTCTAGCTCTCAATCTTATTCTTTTTCAGATTTGATGGGTTTTTTCCCAGCCGCTTCTTTCCATACACTAAACTCGATCTAAATTTGTTTACTTTTCCTCGAGTCATTTGGCTGGCAGACCCAATTCCAAGCTCCTTCACATGTCTTTCCGACAATCTGTTCATTTGGAAAGGATTGAAAACGGTTTCAAAGGTGGCACAGCAGGAGAAGAGGAGATATGGAACTGCTGGACATTGGAATGGGTTGTAGTAAAAAAAAATGAATCATTTCAAATGGGCTGCTAAACATTTTTTTTTCTAAAGCTTTGGCAGATATAGATAGATTTAGGTCACAGATATATTAGCATAGATGTTAAGAAATACCCTTCATTGCCTACAACTCGATAGGTGAAAATCAGAGTAGTTGGGGGTGGAGGGAGAGAATGAGCTACAGAAATCTTTCATGAATCTTTTCTTGCAGAAACAAAAGATTATTGTGGCAGGTTTCCTCTAGACTGAACTTTCTCTGGCATCTCTGAAATTCAAATGCAAGGAGGGCTTTTTACAATTTATATTAATTTTTTACCCCACTTTTATTATTGTTTATAAAGAACTCAAGGCAGCAAACATATCTCCTTCCTCCCCCTATTTTCTCCACAACAACAACAACCCTGTGGGGACTGAGAGTAATGACTGGCCCAAAATTACCTGGCTGGCTTTCATGCCTAAGGTGGGGCTAGAACTCCCAGTCTCTCACTTTCTAGCCTGATGCCTTAATGACTGGACCAAAGAATTACAAACAAAGCATCCATGTCACGTCATACCTGGACATTGGCAAAATCAACACGGTTGAGGTCATTGAGCATCTGGTTAATCTGAGAAGTGTTCTGCAAGACAGCTCGGGCTGCCTGAGCCAGATGATTAAGAGATGTGTATCTTCGCAGAGTCTGAGCAAAGGCACTTACAGCGGCAACCTGCGAAAAGTGAAGAAAAAGGCCTGATACTCCTATTCTCTTATAAGGCTGGTGCTGGTTAACAACTTTTACAAATAAATAATGTTTATTGAGAAATATGCTTTATACCCAAACATGCCAATATTGTCTTATAAAGAAATCTGATGAGAATATGATTTTTGGAGATATGTGCATATTGATAACAATAACACTAATAATGCAAGTTAAATAAAAATAATATCCATGTCAATATCTTCCCTGCACTGAATCCCTGGCTATCCTCCACACCCAAGGAAACAAAGGAAGCACCATCTTAGAATTTTGTGGAACACATTTATGCCAGTTTGCTGTGAAATTCAAAGAATCTAAAGAATATGGCACTTATGCCATCTAGAATTCTTCAGTAAATATTTGTTAAGAGAGGCAAATCTCGCCTCAAAGACTACTACAGCAACGTCAAAAGCTTTTACCTGTTAGCTCATCACTTGAGCAAGTAATTTACATAGTCTTTGGTTGATTAGAGTAAAACAGCATATTACAAGAGCAACTACAGTAAAACTTTGATTTTATTGTCTTCCATTCACATGTAAGTCCTAAAGGTGCTTTTTTCAAAAGACAACTGGACTTGGGTTTTTTCTTGAAGACATTTCGCTTCTCATCCAAGAAGCTTTTTCACTTCAGAAGAAGAACTGAAGAAACTTCGTAGATGAGAAGCAAAATGTCTTCAAGAAAAAAACCAAGTCCAGTTGTCTCTTGAAAAAAGCACCCCGGGGACCATTGTTACCTGGATGACTGAAAATCTCCATAGATATTCACATCTCAGTTTGAATTTCTCCCTCAAATAATGGAAAAATCTCTTGTTTGGCAAATCCATCTGAACAATTTATGGCAAATTGTACAAATTATGTTAATTAGATAAATTCAGGTATAAGGAACAGTTTTAAAAATTCCCTTTCTGAAAGCAGTCTGCTAATTGGAGGTATTACTGTATTTTTAATGTTTATTATGCTAGTTCACAAATATATTACATATATCACACTACATTTAGTGGAAAAATTATATTACATTATTTCTTTCCCATGAACCCTCTGGGGGAGGCTTTGCGTGGACCCCAGACTGGGAACCAGTGATTTAAATATGAGTAGATGAACTTTATACAGCAAAATTTAAAGAACAGTATAATTGGCAATATAAAATCAAAAGCAGATTCTATGCAGTTTTTTAAAAGGGTTTTTTTGTAGCGTCTTTTTATAAATGAAATAGAGGAAGTAATGTTGAATTATTAGTGTTTGTAATACCTTTTTTGTTGCAAATGATTTTGAAAGTAAGAGTGACTCTTTAGCTTACCTTGGTTTGAATCATTCTCTGGGGAATATTGTTCATGGCATTGGAAAGCCAACCTTCAAGGCTTTTTGCAAAATTGCGAATGGCTTGGGTCAAGGCACCTATGCATGAAAAGTAAGCACACAATAAATGAAAAAAAAAGTCAAGGCATGAATGTATTGACAGATCAATGTCCTTGAATATTACAACTAAATCGTAAAAGGAGAGAGCAAATGCTAATGCATGTTATTAATCAACACAGAAAAGAAATACCATATAATTATAAGTAGCACTATTCTAGTACAACATACCTATAGAGCAGCAAATCTTGAAGGCTGCAGTGACTGTTCTCACTGAGATGCTAATCAGGTGTCTATGCTGTGTAACTTTGGATTATAATCAGAAATTCTTAGTATAAAAGATTATTTTGTCATACTGGACCCAATATGAATCTGAAAATATGGGGTCATTTTTGCAGTAAAATGCAGATCCCAGTTCAGGATCAGCGACTTGTTAATTGTTCAATACACAAAGGAACACAAACATGACAATCTTACTCTAGGCTATATATTATTTCAGGAGGGATTTGATCCTGCTATGAAGTTAATGTAAATTTTTCACTCTTAACTGTTTCTGTGGTAGGAAAATAATACTAACATTTGGATGTGTTCTATGTACTACTCTATACAAATGTATTTTATTCTGTACTGCACACTATTATGCATCATAATTCGATCAACTGCAAAAAAAGAATTTGTTTGGTAAACATTAGTTTTTACAATGCAGTGTCTTAAAATGTATTATTTGCTTTTAAAATGTAAGCATGAAAAGTAATGCTAAGCAGTCACTGAATGTTTTAACTATTCTTTGAAAAGAATATAGAGATTTTCATCCTATAACCCAATTCAAGAAGTTGTTTTAGGTACATTGTAACATTTTATGACAAATATGATCTTTCAGTATTTTTCTTTAATCTGTCCCTCATCTATCTGAAAGCGTCATGTATTTATACATTTATGGACATCCTGAGATTTCCAGAAGTGTATGATATACAGTGTTTATTGAAAAAGAAAAAAAAGCATTAGCTTCTTTGTTCCCCAAATCAGAGTCAATTGAGGCTTGTCTATTTAATAGCCACAACATACCGGCTGTTAGGAGGAAAAATGAAAGAAAAACCCAGGAATAGAGTATTCTGTGGGAAGACATGGAGGCTAATCAGAATTGCAACAGATACAACTTGCTTTGGTCCTTTCTAGTATACGGAAATGAATTACTGTGTATGATTTATATAATCAAATGAATTGTTATTTACGTAGTCAAAAGAGTATCAGACATACAAACACAGACAAACTTATAACCATGTTTGGGAGAAGACAAGTCTTCCAAAACTATAAAAAATGCATTTAAAAATCCCTGGATTGGGACAGAAGGGGACTTGCTCTCTCTGATGGCCTAGTGGAGAAAACATGGACGGCTGCCTAAACGTCTGAACAGAAATACTGCAAGTCCCTCTAATGTAATTCAGAAATCAGGAGGAAGCCAATGGTACTTTTTCCAAGTAACAACTTTTACTAAAAGGCATAAGCTTTTGTGAGCTGCAGCTTATCCTTTATTGTTGTTGTTGTTGATAAAGCTGCTATCAGACCCCTCCTTTCCTAAATGGCCAAGGCTGTCTTTTTCCATTGTAGCTGAGACACCAATCTCCCTTTCCTTGCTGTGGAGAGCTGGAGGACTCCCAAGGTGGCTTTCACAAGTACAAGAGAAATCTGGCCATGTGAAATGGCTCATATGAGCAAATGAACTGGCTACTTTCAAGACTCTGTTACAGAAAGTGTGAAAGCCACATTTCCTATATGCACCACAGAAATTACCTCTGTAACATCATTGTTAAATTGTCTTGGTGCCTTTCGCAGAAAGGCCTATAGTAATACAAGATAAAAACAAAAGCTATAATATAAATTAAGAAGAGTAAATATTTAATATTGTTTATACTAACAAAGGCCATAGTTATTGCCCACAAAAACCATTCTTTAGAATAGTATGAATATTTGATAGGCTAAAAGCCTATTAATTTCCATAGATGTATCTGACATTTGATTTTAAACTGTAATAAATTGCAACATTAATGTTATATATATTTCCTTTAAACCAAACTAGCTAAATGGATGGCTAGATTAGACTAGAGATTTAGAGATTATAAGAATAAACTACTTACCCTGGAATATAACATTAGAATGAAGTAGCAGCTGTACCATAATACTTTTATTAGGATTAACTAACAAGTTACAAAACAGCTGCTCATTATTAAAGGGTACCAAAAATAATAAAATGTTTTATATAAACACAGTACTAAAAATGTTCCAATTTGAAAATTAAATAGCAGAGTAGTAGAAAGATGATCAGGTAAGATAAAAAGGTAACAAGCTCAGGACCCATAAAATACTATTTTAAAAACACAAAAAATACTTTAATAATTAACCATTTCAGAGGAATTTCATTTCAAACCAATCCCAAAAATACATTTAGATTTATATGGCATCTTTAGATGAATAGAATAGACTGGAATGGAACAGAGCGAAGCAGAGCAGAGCAGAGAATAGAACAGAATATTTTGTTTAGCCGAGTGTGATTAGAAACACAAGGAATTTGTCTCTGGTGCAGAGGTTCTCAGTGTACATACAAAGCAACACAGTAATAATAATAATAATAATACCAATAAGAGGGGATAGAGATGAAGATAAAAAGATAGATAAGATAGACAGACAGACAAACAGACAGAGATAATACAGGTTGTCCTCGACTTACGACCATGATTGAGCCCCAAATTTATGTTGCTAAGGAAACATTTGTTCAGTGAGTTTTGCCCCATTTTACAACCTTTCTTGCCACATTTGTTACATGAATCACTGCAGTGGTTAAGTTAGAAAGATGGTTGTTAAGTGAATCTGGCTTCCCTATTGACTTTGCTTGTCAGAAGGTTTCCAAAGATGATCATGTGACTCCAGGACCATCATAAATATGAGTCAGTTGCCAAACGTTTGAATTTTGATCATGGGACCATGGGGAGGTTGCAACAGTCATAAGTGGGGGAAATGGTCACAAGTCACTTTTTTCAGTGCTGTTGTAACTTTGAACAGTTACTTAATGAACTGTTGTATTTATTTGTTTGTTTGTTGGAACTTCTATGCCGCCCTACTCCCGGAGGACTCCGGGCAGCTCACAACAAACAGTCACAATACATAGACATAAAAAGTGTTTAGGATATAAAAACTATATAAAATATAAAATTTAGATAAAAACTAAAACCTAAAATTTTAAGTTGTAACTTGAGGACTACCTGTAATCCACACAAGAGCAGGAAAGGGAAAGTTCGTGTTAGCTCTGGATAGCTCATTTTAGACAATCTTCAGTAGGCAGGACAAAGCCAACAGGGTAGAATTTTTGGATGATGGTGGTGGTGTAGCCCATTCTCTCCTCCCTCCCTCTCTTGTTCAGATACTGAATAATAAGATAAACCATATGAAAAGAAACAAGATGGAACAACTGTTTGTTGAGAAATCTTCAGGTTCTAGAATCCCTCTAACTTTAGCCCTGGGTGGGATTGCACTGGCCCTGAAAGAATAGTCTGCAGCCTGAGGGCTATTTTAGTCTTGCAGGTCCTGCTAGTACTTCAGATGGAAAATATGGCCAAGATGGTGTTTGCCCAGCTGAATCTGAGGGCCAGCTGTGGCCCTTTTTGCATCAGGAGTTACCAGCAATAATAACTTACGTCCTTGACACCTTGTATTTGGAGTGTGTACTTCGCTTTACATGGTATTGTCCTTGAAGGGCAATCTGGTAGCTTCAATTGGTCCAGAATGCCCCTGCCTGGCCAGTACAGTAGACCAATGCCATTTTTACAATAGCCTCACACCAGTTTCTAATATCCTTCCAGATCCAGCTCAAGGTCCTAGTTATAACTTGTGTAGCCCTTTATGATTCGGGTCCTTATTAGCTCTGTGACTGTTTGACTCAGGTAGTAACTTTATATTCACTCTATTTAAGCCAAGATTCTCTTCCTGTGAGAAATCAAGACAGAGGATGCCAGGGAACAGAGGCCTTCTGGGTTGTAACTTCCCCTCTGTGGAACAACTTGTCCTCCCCTTCCTGCCACTGCTCCTTCAGGATAATGAGCACAGTTTAGTGGAAGCAGCTAAATTATGAGATGAAGTCTGAAGCCACATGTGAGTTTTAATTTTTCCCGGTCACTGAATATTGTATATTTTTGCCCCCGATCAGAAGAGAATAGCAACGTGTAAATCAATGTCATACATACAAATAAAATAATGAGTTACACTGGAGTGCAACATTGTGAAATGATGAATGATTTACTATAGCACAAGTTGACTGATGCTAGCTAGATATAGCATTTGCAATCGTAATTTCATTAGCAATAAATGAGAAAACAGAATTCTGTCTCGCATTAACAAAGATGACTTTTTCTCACAATATTGCTGTCTTTTGTTTTTCTAATAGTTTTCACCAGCACTGCCATCACCCCAGATTTTCAAAAACTAGTTTCAAAAACTGGCTACCTCCTACAGAATATATTGTTTAAAATTTGTGGTTTCTGCATGTTCATTTTGTTACTCTATAATTTTCCTATCTTTATTGTCTAGCATCCTATCAGCTCCTATATAGGTTTCTGGTGTATTTAAAAGTCATCATCACCAACAACATTGTTTCTAGCAAGGCATTTCTAAAATAAGAATCTATTAACATTGACAAATATTCCTATAACATTTTGATTGTCTGGAACAGGAATAGAGAGATTTTAAAGCTACAAACTCATAAGCCCTCAAACAATATGGCCAATGTTTAGAAGTTATAGGAATTGTAGTCCAAATCATTTGAATGCAGCAGAAATGTATGATCAATTTGCCAATTTAAGATAACCCTAAGTACAATTATTCTGTATACCAAGGAGTGCTCTTAATATAATATCAACAGATACAACTCTGGGGTACAAAGTAGACTAGCCTCCTTGTGGTGCAACCTGAGCAACGTGACTTTGTTACAGCTAAATAGTCTACACATTCTGGCTGCAGGATCTCCCAGCAAGAAGCAGCAGCAGGAGTACCAAAAATAAAAACAATGGTTAATGCCTTATCCTGTTACGCCATACGAAATAAAGGAAAATTACAACACTGTTTTTTGGGCTGCAAAATCCTTCACAAAAGAACCTTCCGAAAATAAGGAGTGTTTATGAAACATCAATTTTTTACTGATTAATACATTCCACATCTGCTACATCTTTTTCTGAGTGTGCGTAACTGCAGTTGAAGTGTGCTGGGCTGTCTCTGCACGGATGGTAGATGGCTGTGCTTCTGAAAAAGTCACAGGAGTCTGGAAATAGACATTACTGTTCCAATGATTCAAAAAATGGATGTTTTGTATGCCTTCCCGAGTCCTTTTAAAGGATGTGCACAATACAGCTTTAATTCTTAGCACTCAAATATTCTTCAGTTTTATTTGAGAAAGCTTACAAGAGAAATAGAACAAAACCAAAATAAAAATGGCCTTACTAATAAGGCTTGATGCTGTTAAAATAACTTGAATGCGCAATTTCAATTTCATAAGTGCACTTTGAGATAGGAAAAGCATGAAAATCAACACTCTCTCTACCTTAGCAGATTCCTAGACGCCACATTCATTCATTCATTCATTCAAAGAAAGCACAAATTCAACTAAGTAGCTTTTGATTCCAATATTCTAAATGCCATACAGCCACCAATTGTCTGCCCAAATCCCCCCTGCTGAAAAAAATGGCTTTCACTCCTCCTAACTCTCCTGGCAACACAAATGTCCCGGATCTTAGTTTCCCCAAGAACTTATCAATTTCTCTGTTCTGTCTCCCCTCAATTATAAACATGTCAGACTTAAAATAATATATCCAGCATGTTCCAACGCATTGCACCATAGTTCATTGTCTATAGATTCTCTATCATTACCCTTGTTGATATTATTACTTCTATTTTAAAAACAAGGAAAAAAAACAGATAATCACTTTTCTCTGCTATAAAAGCATGGACTTCCTATATCTGAATACAAACCAATGGACTACTATTCTTGTTGGCAGGGATGGGTAGATACAATTTGGAGCCTACTTCCTCCACACCACCCCCAAAACTTGAAATCCACTAAATGGCCCTGGTACAAAAGAAAGATGCTTAGAATTGAAGTATATTGTGCTCAGAAACATTTTTGAATGCCGAAAAAAATAGTGCTTATAATCCTGCAGTTTTGTTGGCTACAGCAAGATTTTTCATTTTTACAGTTTAATACAGAAAAGAGGGATCGTTTTATTGTTCCTATTGTTAAACAACGGGTAGCCAAAAATTCTTCCAGATCTTCTGAAAAGCATAGAAATCTACTCAAACAGTGCCTATAGACATCTCAGCAAACTATAAGTATGCTATATGCAAATCCCATCTTTATGTACTTGTGGCCTGATATTTCAACCCAAATAGGTACATCATGCTTGTAGTTACTGCCTACTCTTGGTCTAAGGCAACTTTGAACACCCAATTGTACCCTTGGATGCTATGTTTGCACCTCTGATGTCATTCAGAAGACTGTTAAAAGAAATGCTTTAATATGAGAAGAATCTTGCATAAGTAAGTTATAACTTACCACGAACACCATTAACAAATAACTGCTGAGACATTATTATGGCTGAAGAGACTATGATCCTGTAAACTTTTTAATAGGAACCGAACATTCCATTTAATATTTTTAGATGAATTCATATTACTAGTTGGAACCCTAAAATGGCTTCGAGGTTATGATAACCCTAAATAAAACTCCTTTCATAATATTTTTCTTTTTAAATGCTACTGGGAGACTGTGAGTTCTAGACGCGAAGCCAGCTGGGTGACCTAGGGCCAGTCATTTTCTCTCAGCCCTAGGAAGACGGCCATCGCAAACCACTTCTGAAACGTAGTTCAGGGACTAGTCGAGGCAGTTACCAGGAGTCAACAATGACACAAACGCAGAGAGAAAGAGAAAGAGAGAGAGAGAGAGAAAGAAAGAAAGAAAGAAAGAAAGAAAGAAAGAAAGAAAGAAAGAAAGAAAGAAA
>JANHJO010003714.1:78041-89715 GCA_032468235.1 Pseudoxyrhopus heterurus | reverse complement strand
TTTTCAGCCCTTTTTGAGGGCTGAAAAACTCGGCTTATACTCGAGTATATATGGTATTTAAAGTTCCAGCTTTTATATTCTCTAGTTACTCCTTTAGCCTTTTAAAGGCACAATGGTGTTTACATACTTTCTTAAACTGTTCTGGTCTACCTCTGGGAAGGGAGGCTGCCTATTGCTATATACTTCTAAGAAGAGGTAGTAGAAATGGAAATATTTTCCTTTCTTCTTAGCTGGTATAGGTATTGCCCAGTGTTAATGGCCTTTGCACTATTCCTTGAGGAAGATGAGCAGTGTAGAAACATGAAATACAAATACATAAACAAAATTCCTAATTTTGCTTTTTTACCCAATTGGTTAGGCGGCTTTGGTAGCCTAAACACTGAAAATACCTTCAGTGGGAAAGCAGATATGTAGATTAAATGACCAGTGAGAGATCAGTGTCTTTGGCAATGTCTTCTCCAGTGCCCCATTTCTCCCCCTTATTTAGAAGATCCTGGTTTCTCTATTCTATCACCTGCAAGGGAATGCTTTCCCCCAACATCACAATATAGCTTTGTGGACATATGTAGTGGGAAAATCCAAGTAGGTAGTATACAAATGCAGGCAAATAAATAAATCCCAACAAAGGCAGAAATCTAATAGGTATACAATGAATTCATAGTTCAGAGAAAGAAACCAGTATATTTTAAAGCGAGTTTCAGAAAGCACAGAAACAAAACCAATATATTGCTATAAGCGCTATTTTAAATACAGTAGCTACAATAGCTTTGTTGACAATAACCCAGTCTCTACATCTGTCTATAAATAATTAAAATGATAGTCATTTCATGGCAGTTTCAACCAGACCTCAAAAGTATAAACTGTACTCATTTCTTCAAGAGGTTGCCTTTTCTGGTTTAATTATTCCATTTGGTAACTCAAACCATAAGTATCAACATAATATCAAACTATAAGTAACAATTCCAGAATTTATAGGAAAATAAGAAAAGGAGTTATAATAGTTTTGCAATCAAATACTGTAATACTAACCTTTAATACTGTAGAGTTATAGATTAGAATTATTACCCCGCCTTTTGTGTTAGCGAGCATTTTGAAATTTGAAAAATTACAGCTATAGAATCAATCCTCTTCCTCCATCACCAATTTTCTCTAGCATACTTTCTCTTCCTTCTTGTTTATAATATTTTACTCTTCCTATAACCATGACATATCCTGGTCATATATTCAAAATGGTGGCCTATAAAACACCTTTAACTCAGGTCTCAATCTATGACTTTTGTCTACCCAGTCCATATAAGCTTTTCTCTATGCTGTATTGCATTCACTAAAGTTTCTTTATGTTTATACTTGATTCACTGAAAACAGTTGCATTTGAGTTAATCAGGACATGATCCCCATTCTTTCCATGAATCTAATCTAAATCTGATGGAAGCAGTATTGCAATGCAAGCCTAATTCTTTTTTTACATGCATTATGGCATCACATTTATACCGAAAAAAGATACAAATTGCTGCTGGTCCCACAGAAATAAAATCTGCTGAACTAAAGTTTAAGCATTACTAACTTAGCCTGAATTTAAGCCTTCAAGTTTACAGGCAAAAAATAATAATAAATAAAAACATTCCTACAAACATACTTAAGACATAGCATTGTCTTGTCACAAATTCTCATTCCATACATGCATAATCATTTGCACTCTGATCAATACAACTGTATACCAGTTACAGTTGTATTGCAAAATAAATCAGACAGTTTAAAAACTTCACTCCAGATACAATTCAGACTGTTGCGAAATCTGAATTTATTGTGTTTTACCTTGGTTTCTTTACAAACTATTGACATCAAATTCAGCTTAACTTTTTTATTTTACAAGCAGGTATTAACTCACTTTACTTATTCTAGAAAACAGAATAGAAATAACTGGATCATGATTTAGATCAGTGGTTCTCAACCTGTGGTCCATGGACCCCTGGGGGCCCCTCAATGTTGTCACAGGGGGTCCGTGAAGGTTTGAAGAACTGTGATCATTTAAATTTTGAATTAAGTCTTGGTGCACTGTGGCCAAGGTCCGTGGCCTCAAAAGTTATTTAAAGGGGGTGCATGGTAAAGAACAGGTTGAGAACCACTGATTTAGATGATTAATCAGATACCTTTTTATGTTTAACGAAAGTTTGTGGTTACTGTTAAACATGGAAAATGGCAACCTTCCTAGAAATGCTTTACAGTACTGCAAATGTTACAAGCTGTGCCTAGCTGCTTCTAAAAGATTCTTTGAAGAGAAGTTTATTACATGACAATTAAATCAACATGTTAAATGAATTATTTCAAAATCCAAATTTGTTGAGAAAAAGAGAGAGAAAAAGCAGGCTGTCCGGAAAATGCCCTGCATTTGGGCTACCGTCCCCCTGTCTCTTTAAGCCAGCCAGCACAGCAAAATTGGCTATAAAATCTGAGTAGTTTTAAAAGAGGACAATTAGTTGGAGGGGGGGGGGAGAAGAGGAGAAGAAATGTTGTGTTTGCGTGTGGAACTAAATCAGCCAGAAAAGTAATTTTCTCTAGCAGTTTTTCCAAGGAGTAGGAGGACTCACAAGAAATAGTAGGTGGAGAAGGAGTAGCAGCAGTGGGGAAGAGTGGAGTAGTGGTAAGTAGTGAGTACAGGTAGTCCTGGACTTACGGCCACAATTGAGCCCAAAATTTCTGTTGCTAAGCAAGACAATTGTTAAATGAATTGTGCCTCATTTTGACTTTTCTTGCCCCAGTTGTTAAGTGAATCACACTAGTTAAATTATTAACATGATTGTTAAGTGAGTCTGGCTTCCCTATTGATTTTGCTTGTCAGAAGGTGGCAAAAGGTGATCAGATGACTCAGGGACACTGCAACCGTCATAAACAAATACCAGTTGCCAAGTGTTTGAATGTTGATCACATGACCACAACAATCACTTTTTTCAATGCCATTGTAACTTTGATCACTAAATGAATGGTTGTAAATCGAGAACTGCCTATAATGGTAGTTTGTAAATGAGTGTGTGTGCAGGGAGGTGTCTAAGCATCTGCACTGTGCTGGCTCTTTTGTGTTTGAGTTGGGTATACTTAAAAGAACCTATGACAAATTGGTGACAGAGGTGGGATATCGAACAAAAAGGTGAGATATCTTTAAAAAGGTGGGGTATGGAAAACATGGTAGCAACTACACAAATGGATGTGGTTTAAACTCATGGAATTCATTAAGCACTCCATGAAAAGATAAACCCTAGCTGCAAAAGTAACAGAGTTTGGCCCTTGCAGAGCTTAGACTTTGTAGGAAATAATAGCCAACATCCTGGCTGCAGAAACCAGACCTCTTACCAAACCCCACACCAAACAGACATGGAGAGGGCAGAAGGGGCAGATTCTCCCTTGGAAGAGACAACTCCTTTGGCAGACGTAGATATTCACTACAGCTAATGCCTGTAGTTAAACTAAAGAAAGTAGAGAGCCAGAAATGGGACTAGGCTCAAATACAATACTTGGGCCAATATCATTATATTGTTATGGCCCATTGTAGCTTTGATTGAAACTAGTAACTACAGAAAAAAATATAATTAAATTTGCACAAAATTAATTAAATTGAAAATAATATCTAAATCCAAGGACAGCCTCTATTTAAAAACAAACTAACGGAGCAGAGCAGAGCAATAGTAAGCCAGGAGTCTTCAAAGATGTGGTTGAAAGGGTACTGCTTATAACAGTGAATTTTAAAACACTTCACAGATTACTATTTCTAAAGGATTTGAGACAGCACTGCAACAAATAACAGAAGAGCCTGCCCCTTTTCCCAAACTGAATTAATGCTTTGTCAATGTTAATTCTTTTTCCAGTCCTGCTAAACTGAAGACATGGAAAATGAAAACAGTACAGAGCAGCTGGGTTTGCTATTTTGGCTAATTTGTTCTAGCACAAAATATTTACTAACCTAGCTACTGCAATCAATGGTCCTCTTAAAGAACACAGAATAGACTGAAGCTTTTCGAGTATTCACTGCTTAATTATAACAAAAAAGTGGCAGTCCAAAAAGAACAAATAATAAACTGAAATAATAAGCTGTAAAAATAATAATAAAGTCTTAGGAACACTGAGTCCCAGTCAGCAGTCCTTAAAAAGGAGGATAATTGGGAGTTCATAACCGGAACATGCAAACAGAAATAGACTTTTATATGCAAAATTGTCACGACTGTATTGTCCAAACACATTTAAGAGGATTATTTGGCTAACTGGGAGAGCCTGTGTGGTTTTTCCTGGTTGACTAGGATATGCACAATATATCCTCCCCTTCTAAGGCCCAATTTGAGAGAAAGAATACCTACAATTGAAGCCAACTCACTGGATGAAGTGATTAACAATTGGGCAGAATTTCTCAGCCAACAGTTCAGTCCCAGTCAAAGATCTGTACTGGGGCTGGGGCTTTTTAATTTGTCCATAAATTATCTTGATATAGGAGTATGCAATGAGCTACCCAAATCTGCAGAGGTCAGAGTGGCAAAGGCCCCAGAAGGATCTCTTTAAACTGTATCAGTAATTAACCAAATGGCAATTCTAATTCAAGTGATGCACTTTGGAGCAAATACTTCAAGTATAAACTGATACAATTTGAGCTGAATTTTAATTAAACAAGGGGGGGATCTTGTTGTCATACTGGATAGCTCAATGCAAATGTCAGTTCAGAGTGTCGCAGCCATGAAAAAGGCAAAATTCCAGGCTCAAAAACATTTGGAAAGGGATTGAAAATAGAACTGACAACGTTGTGATGCTCATATAAAGCTACGATAAATCTGCGTCTGAAAAAGATATAAAACAAATGCAAAAGAGCAATCAAAACGATCGAGTGGTTTCTTATGAGAAAAGTGTAATTTTTGGGGGGGATTTTTTAGCGTGGGAGGTAAAAATCAGGGAGGATATGATTGGAGGGTATAAAATTATCCATAGCATGGAGCACAGGGATATAATTTTTTTTCTCTTTCTTTTGAAATACTTGGGACCAGGTCACCTAATGAAACTGAGGAGGAGATTTAGAACAATCAAAAGTAATTTTTTCACACAGGGTTTGAATAGCCTCTGGAATTCTGGTGGAAAGAAGCACTGAAATATTTCTAGCAGGGAAAAAGTAGCAAGAGAAAAGTGTTTCTCCATCTCCTGCTTGCAATCAGCCTAGAGCCATGATGGCGAACCTATGGCATGTGTGCCAGAAGTGGCAAACACAGCCCTCTCTCTGGGCATGTGAGCCATCGCCCCAGCTCAGCTCCGCCGCGCATGCGCCTCCCGCTGGCCAGCTGGTCTTCGGGTCTCTGCCGCACATGCATGAGGGGGGTGGGGCAGAGTGCACACGCAGGGATCGCATGTGGATGCGCAGGGGCGGGCGCACACACATGCTGCATTTTGCGTATGCACGCACTTTGGGCACTTGGTGCCGAAAAGGCTAATCATCACTGGCCTAGAGGAATCTGAGGACAAAATAGAATGCTGGACCGGATGAACTTTGACCTGAAGCAACAGGGCTATTCTTTTTTTTCATACAACCGTTGCACAGATACATTCTGATTTAACAATCACGTTTTTTTGTTAGATTGGTATCCTAAACCTAAAAGTAGCATACTTTCTATATTCATTTAAGAACAGTCTCATTCAATCCCCATAATCACATGAAAGTTTTTGCTAAGATGAGAGGATTCTGTTAAGATAAAATACTGAGTATGTTAAAAAATTCTTTTTATAGAAAGAATAGCGTCATATATTATTATTGTGGTTGGTCGCACAGTCAACCAGATATTTACACCGAATTTGGCATTTTTACCCACCTATCAAGTCCTTCCCAAGAACCAGGGATAATCAGATTAATATTATTAATTTCAAACATGGCACATAATTCCTAAACAGTAACATCATCTTCAATTTAAACATGTCTCTAAGTGACTCCACAGGCATACTTATGTAGGGGGGGGGGAGGTTTGGCAACAATACAGAAAGTTGGGGAGAAAGGATTGCTAACATCTCGAAGAGTCAATGGTGAGAAATTGCACTTAGGAAAAATTAGATGTAAAGGTACAGGGCAGTAATGCTTGTGAGGAAGATCAAAGTGCCCTGGATTAAGCATGAGCCAGCAATGTGGCACTACTACCAAGAAAGCCAATGTAGTTTTGGGCTGCATCAACAGAGGCACAGTGTTAAAATCATAGGAAGTGATAGTACCACTCTTTGCTCCATTGATCAGACTACGCCAAGAATACCATGTCCAGTTCTGATTGCTATAATATAGGTAGTCCTCGCTTAACAACCATTCATTAAGTTAGGTGCAAAGGGTCAGCAGCTGCCTCTCAGCATGTCTTGTCAATAAGAGCAGAAAGAAGATGGCAAGAGTTAGCTGGGAGCAGCAGAGGCAGGCAGTGCAAGACGGCCTACAGGGCAGAGATAGGAGGGAAGACAGGTGGGGGAGGGAACCGAAGTGGAGGCAAGTGTGGCAGTGCAGGAGGACTTTGCTTAACAACCGCACCTGGGATCACTGGACCAGTAGTTGCTAAGCAGTACGGTCATGTGATATTTTGTTTAACAACTGCTTCATTTAATGATGGAAATTCCAGGTCCAATTAAGGTTGTTAAGCAAAGACTATCTGTACATATCAAAAACATTCCACTTATCAAAGTCCACAACTGTTGGTCCTGTCACTCCAGTTTATTTGTCATACAATTCAGACACTGCAATGACTTCTCCCTACCAACATTGAAATCTACTGAATGCAAAGGACTAATTTAAAGAATACTTTACCTTTGTTTCTGCTGCATGGGTTGTTGTCTCATAGCCATATATTGCATGTCCTCTTGTAGTCGATTAAGAGGAGAGTCTGGCTTGACACGAATCCCATAGTAATGATATTTGGAATTCCCCCTTTGGGAAAAAGCAACCAACGATCAATAGACAACCACTGGGATGTTGCTGAAATAGCACAGATCCTGAGTTATGTTAGCATTAAGGCTGCTTCCAAAGAGGCAGTTCACATAGCAGTGGCTGGTATTCCAACTCTCCTTTCTAAGCAAAACAAAAGGTAGCAAGCAGAAGATACCCTATGAACACACTCACACACACATTTGAGGTTTATTTAGGTTACTAATACACTTGCATTTCATAGCTGTCCAAACAAAAGTCGCGTTTGGGATTCTAACTAGCTGGCCATGCTGAAATCCTGTACTCCATAAATCCATTCACATACTCTTAAGTGTATTCTATGGTTTTTGGAGACCATTGAGCATGTTCACTTCTCACAGGGACATTTAGAGAACATGAGAAAAGCAATACTTTGCTTTAGCATCCTGTTTTCATAGCAGCCAAAGAACTATATACAGAGAAACCATAACCTGAATGGTATAGGAAGTCAATATAAAGATAACTTGATTACTGTCCTGTTACAACTGACACTCAGAATATAGCCATTATGACTTGTAATTTATTAACAACTTATGGAACCCCTTGTTGGCTGTGTATAATATGCTACATAATTCTGCATGTTGGTTGTCTGGATTTGCCATCTTGTTTATTTATTTTGATGTATTTTTCTTTATCCTATTATATTTTATCCAGTTTTTCCTGTACTGCAAGCTGTCCAGAGTCAATTTGTAGTCAGATGACACCAAAATAAATGGAATCAAATGAATAAATACATTCACCCTCCATAAACTGATACAATGCCCTCTGGTATACAATGGGTCGATGTTTTCTCTAATCTATCTGCCCCATCCCCATATCCTTTTTCCTCGTCAGTCACTGTCTATGGATATTCTTAATCATCCAGATCATGGTTGTCCCAAAGGTGCTTTTTTCCAAAAAGCAACTGGACTTTGTTTTTTTTTTCCCTTTGAAAACATTTTGCTTCTTATCCAAGAAGCTTCTTCAGTTCTGATAGTCCATCACCACTAGCTCAGGTATGTCTTGAAAATGTGTTTTTGTACGTCTGCAGTGTTTCCTAAGTATATTTGCATGATTCAATATCTGTATACTACACCTACTCTAGAGCCTTTCTATCATGCTTGAAGTTTATTTAAAACCACAATAACAGAAGCAGAGTTGAAAAAAATAGTTAGATCAAGATGATATTACCAAATCTAAGATACTAGTATCACTCCCAATTAGTAGCATAACCAAAGAATGTCTTAGAAAAATCAATTCTTTTAAACATGGGTTTTACCCAGATAAAAACAAAAAGGACTCCAAAGAAGTGGGAAAAATACTTTATGAGGTATATAGAAAAGAACTATAAGACAAACATTTTTTTAAAAAAAAGTTTATATTTGTTGAAGGAAATTGGGATGTAAATGAATTCTTTACATTCACTGTTCTAGTTGCATCTGAATTGACCTTCTGAAAAAACACGAATTCCTAATTCTGAATAGTATACAGTGAAAGACACATAAGTAGTATGTAACAAATAGCAATGACTCCCTAAAATTAGCACTCAGCTTCTGAAAATAGAAAATTAAATAATGGTAAGCAATGTTTTATAGTGTGATTCCTATCTTGCGTTAGAATTTGGCCTGGACCTCCATAGCTACTAAAACAATCGTGTTAAGGCAACGCCCAACCCTAACAAGTGCAGAAACATTTGGAGGGAGGCAAAAGTTGAATGCCACTTTACAAACTTTAAGACTTTTTATTTGTTATATAGAATTGCCATCAAAAACTTATTGATGTGGCTAAATCAACTTGCACAGCCTAGGAGTGGGGGTGTTAATCCAGGCCAGTAGAAAATGTGTGTATTACAGGTAGTCCTCAATTTACAACCATTTGTTTAGGGACTGTCCAAAGTTACAATGGCACTGAAAAATGTGATTTGTGACTGTTTTTCATACTTATGACTATTGCAGCATCCCCATGGGGACGCTTGGCAACTGGTATGTATTTATGACAACTGCAGTGTCCCGGGGTCATGTGATCATTTTTTGCAGCCCTCTGACAAGCAAGGTCCATGGGGAAGCCAGATTCACTTAACAACCATGTTACTAACTTAACTGCAGTGATTCACTTTAAAACTATGGCAAGAAAGGTTGTAAAATGGAGCAAAAATCACTTAACAAATGTTTCACTTAACAACAGAAATTTTGGGCTCTATTGTGGTTGCAGGTTTAGGACTATCTGTAATCAGACGATTATTCTATATGTACTGGTAGAACATTATTATTAAAAGAATCAATAGCAGTGGGTAGACCAGTTTTATAAGGAAGACATGTATAAAGCAGCTCGCCAAGGATTTCTGTTTGTGACCACTGGAGTTAGGAGCAAGTAATGAGATTGCAATTTGTTTATATCAAATTATTCATAAATACCGAAGTAGGTGAATAAACTTAAAATAGCAGATGCAGTTTAATGTAATTAAATGTAACATGATCTATACTGGAGGATAAAACCTAAATCTCAAAAACATAAGAATGTGCTTGAACTAGCAGTAATTATTCTCCCTTTCAGTTATGGGGAACAGTTTAAGTCAACTTTTAAAAAACCCTGTCAGGCAGCAATAAATTCTAAGATACAAATCATTACAAAAGAAACTGAAAATAACATTTCCAATAAGTGAATCTATTGTGTAGTGCAAACACTTTGGGGATATTGTGTACATTTTGAGTCACTAGGTCTCCAAAATAAAATAGTTGGAAAGCTAGTAAAGGTACATAAAGAGTCCCCAAATAATTGGATGTCTAAAAGTATTACACTACAGAAGACCATAGTATCTATAGCTTAGAAAAAGGTCATAAAAGGGAAATAAAAGTATGCTTATGGTAGAAAATGCAGACAGTATGTTTCTCACTTTCTCATATTACTCATGTGAGTAATATGCAAAAACATTCAGGACAATTAAAAGGAAATACATTTTTACACAAGAATTTTTTTAACACTAATTTTTTTTAAAGTCTGCCCAAAAACAAATGCATGTAGTGTACAGCTATCAATGACAACTATTCCCTAAGTGACTTTACTGCACTTGCAGACTCAATGGCATAAATACCACTTCCTCAAATTATAGTGGGAAAAGGCTATGCGACTTATTGATCAGACTTTGACTGGACCTAATGAGATTCCTTTTACATGCTAATGTTGGCCTCAATGCATTACAGTTGCTCTTAGATGAAAGTAATACTTATACCCCAAACCTTGATTTTCTTACACCAACCTGGTTCCCAATCTTCTGGTCCGTAGGCCCATAAAAATTGACCGTATGAGTTTTCCAAAAGAAGCAGCATTGACAGGGTCCAATTTATGCTCCTGACAGTGTCTCAGGTAATGGTTGTAGAGAGTGCTTCTGGGAAGGCTCACCCCTTCTGCTGTTTCATAGTTGTCTAAAAGCCATTGAAGCTATTTCAATTTAGGGACAAAGGAAAAAAATAAGACAAGTTCAAAGAACAATTAAGAGGCTTCATTAGATATTAAATAATAGTCATTGTCTGAACTATCCCCCTTCTTCCAATTCCAGGATAATTCTCTCAAGCTTAGTGTATTACTTAATTATAACTTTACAGATAATGGGGAAAAAGCAGAATCCACTTCTGACCCCAGACAACTTAAATACTTCAACAAAATAACTACAATTTCATTTAAAGTGAAATAATATATACTTAGAGAAAAAGTGTTAGTTAGCCCTTGAGAAAATGTGAGCAATATTGAAGGTAATTTATACAAGCCAAAAAGGAATGGTATTTATGAAGTGAATATAGTTTATGTATTAATTATATATGGAATAATAATTATATTTTGCTTTGTTAAAGAACAAAATCTGCCCTTACAAGTGATAAAGTATCTAATCTCTCTGAAAATTTCATTTGACCCTGTAAGCTATTTCTCTCAACGATTTTATTTATTTCACATGTGAAACAAGGTAGATTTATATTTGCCTATATTTAATGTTAACAATTGCATGTTAAATAGTATATTTTACATTCTTGTGATATATATGGAGCAGAACATCAATGGGGAAAGCAAAAAGTCAATTCCATAACATATAAAATAGGCCACCTTTATCATGAGACAGCATAAAATATATTGTTTAATAAAAAATATCTTTCGCTGTTCTATAGCTTTAATGAAATGGAAACATTTAGAAAGGGTTAGGGTTCCTCGATTAAGCAAAAATCTAAATTTCCTAAAACACTGAAACTAAAAATGGCATGACTTCAAACAGCCCCCCCCCCTCTTTCACTTGACTCTGCCGAGTTACTGTAAAGATTCAGCTGACAACAGGTGGTTCTGATGCATCTCTGTTTGGGGTGGGACTGAATCATTTAATCACACTATCAAAAGAGACAAGGAAAAATAACACATTTTGTAGCAACGTAGCCAGAATAAGGTGACATTTGAGTAAATCATGCACAGATGCAACAGAAAGCTTAGAGGTAGTATTAATTGTTGCTATTGCTATTATTTCTAAAAGTTCTTTTGCCAGCAACATCATGGAATAATACATTCATATCTCTATTCCCAGTAGCAGCAGAGGAAAAACAATATATAGCTAACCTTGGGTTTTAATAGTGATGATGCTGTACAAGATTTTTTTTATTCTTCAAAAACATTTCCTACTTACTGTACATTAAAGCTGGGTAAACTGAATATTAGCCATGAATTTATTATAAAGCTCCAAGCAATATGATGTATAAGCAGCAC
>JANHJO010003714.1:67826-77829 GCA_032468235.1 Pseudoxyrhopus heterurus | reverse complement strand
GCACCCATCTGTGCTAGGTCCCTTGGAAAAGTGAATTACTGTATATAAAGCAATAGAATTTGCATTGCCTTTAGTGATGAACTAGAACTGTTAATTCACTCTAGTCATCAGACAACTTTGAATGTCAAAACTCTCCAAAGCAACTAAGGGGTCTCTCCCTATCAATCTTGACACTTGTTAAAGTGTCACTAATGCATATGTTTCTGGCCGTTAGAGAAAAAAATAATGCAAATATTGAAAACTCTAAAAAAATCCAGTTGCCAGTAGAATTATACACATAGTGAAATGATCCGGTATATAAGTCTAAGTGCTATTGCTAATGCTTTTATTTTGCTTAATGATAGTCAGGAATTATGATGACCTTGAAAAGCCCGTCATAATGGGCTTTGACATATGACAGCCCATAAACACTTCCAGCTGTTGTAAAATGTTGCACCACCATTCCTGTGGTAACATGATTGTGATCTGGGTGTTTGGCAACCTGTTCCCCTCTATGTCTAGTTGCCAAGCGCCCTGTGATCATATGATGTCATGCACACAATGACATCATCCACATAGAAGGGAGCTGAACTTTTTTGGTCGGGTACAGAAACGGAGCTCAAATCCTGAGGGAGGTTTGGATTTCAGCAGGAAGGATTTCCAGTTCCTGAGGGGAGAGGCAGTGTGGTAAGGAAAGGAGTGCAGGGTGTCATCTGACAGTGTCCATTCAGGCCAGGAGTGCCAGGATTATGTTTGTTGAGCAAAGGAGTCATGTGACATCGTGCTTAATGACCACTTCACTCAACAACCAAGATCTTGGTTTCAATTGTGGTCGTAAGTCAAAGACGACCTGTATATCAGGCCTGGTAAAAATTTCCCTACATTTTTGGCAATTATAATGAAAACTTTATGTGGAAATCAGTGTATTCAAGATCAAGGAGATAAAAACAGCTAATGAATACAGTTACACGTTAAAATTAGAAAGGTGGATTGAAAGGAGTTCCATTTCTGATTTAGCATGCTGGGCACTTTTTCCCCATGCTGCTATAAAAGCACCACTTTAATCAAGTCAGTGGAACAGAATAATGGGTGCTATTTGCTGTTGTATAGTCAACCTGCTTATTGCAGATCATTTTTAGCAGAGATACACAACCTCTAGGTTTCTCAGCTGCTCTCTCTAATAACCCAGCAGTATGAGTTTCCTACACAAAACAAGAATAGTTTTCGACAGTAAAAATGAAGTTTATAGTGAAAAATCTGAAGGTGCCAATATACATGTTAGCTTTATTGTAATTAACAATAGTATTAAAACATACAAACATGTGATTTTGTTTGCTTACCTAAAATTATTATAAACAATCTCATCGGTATCTTTCAAAATACTAACAATTTTAGGAATATGAGCAATGCTACACTGTCAAGCTCAAAACTTTGATAATACTGCATACCAACTAAACCTTGATTGTAATTTTAGAAGAGCAGCTATTACCAACAGTTGACAATTACTGACCAAGCTTACAGTTGATAAGAAAATTTATTTACCTCCATGTCACAATTCAGCAAGCTCTTTTTCATATCTTTCCCTCTGCAACTAAACACCAGTCTTTTTTGTCTCTCACATTCACTGTTACTGACCATTTCATGTTTTCATTCTCTGTATAGCTGATCAGAGAATCTGATCTCTAATTGCTATCAGAATGCTGATATGGAGCAAGGGAAATCATAACCGTTGTCTTTTATTAAATACCTTAATGAATTGAATATGCACATCTCAAATCAGAAATCAGGACTATCCTAGGTTAATGCACATAATTCATTAAAATGAACCAGAATGGATTAAAGAATCTATGCTCTTCCTATTTGTGCCAAAATAAAATGACTTACTTTCTGTGTTTTGCATAACCTTGCTTATGCTGAAATGCAATAGCTTGATGGGTATGTCTGTCTGGTAAATACTGATCAATAATGATAAAAGACAAATTATGCATGTCACTTTTTTTCATCCTAGATGGATCATGAAAAATAAAGCCTTCTCCCACTTTCTGGTACTTCCTGGCAAACTTGCCTGTATAGACTTTTTGGCCACTGTATGTTTGCCACTGGCTTCTTCTAGGATATTTTGTGATTTTTCTCAATCAAGCCTGCAATCTTAGTTAAGAGCCTTGGTGGCACAGTGGTTAGAATGCAGTATTGCAGGCTAATTCTGCTGACTGCTGATTGCCAACAATTTGGCAGTTTGATTCTCACCAGCTCAAGATTGACTCGTTCTTCCGTCTTTCTGAGGTTGGTAAAATGAGGACCAAATAAGAACCAGATTGTTGCGGGCAATATGCTGACTCTGTCAACCATTTAGAGAGGACTGCAAAACACTCTGAAGTGGTATTTAAGTCTAAGTGCTATTGCTATTCCTTGGTGGTCTCCACTTTCAGATTAACTAGAGGTACCCCTGCTTAACTTCCCAGCCTAGGCAGCTGCTTTCCCAGATAGATGATCCATCTTTAATTAATTCTAAATCCATGTCACTTGCCATAGCTATGACTGACACAGCACAGTCAAGGAATCTTAAGAATGTTGCTTACATATTTCACTGACAAAGGATCTTCTGCACTAGATTAAACAGCAAAAAGTTCTATCACAAGTATTTTTAAAGTAGTAACAATTAATGTAACTAATGTAATTCCACATTTGAAACAATAACATATCAAGAATTTAACAAACAGCTGCTCTGTCACATAATTATAGTGAATGCAGTGCATAACAGGTCTGAGGAAATAGTAATAGCAACAGTTTATTAATTGATTAGTCTTACGACCATATGAATAAAATGAAATTAAAGTACATGATATGATTACGGGATAAAGTACATAAAATAAAATGCAGTGATAAAATACATGTGGTAACATCAATAGTCAGCATTGCCCTTAGAGAGTACCCCCCATTTATTCAATGTATCAGGTTCAAACGGATTTAATTATAAACGCAACAATTCTGCTTTCAATATTATAACGAGAACCTAGGTGGGCTTTCCAATGGGAATGATAAATACCAAAGCCTAAGGGAGGGGCAGTCAAACAAAACATGAGCAGTATTTTCAATGGCTTGGGTAGTGCATATGTATGTACTCTCATGATATAGCAAATGTTGGAAGTGTCCATTTTTGGTCCTGGAATCCAAAAATGCAAATGCCCTTCTTAAAGATTGTGTCAAGCTCACTGACAAGCATTTTTCAAATTGCAAATTTGTTCTTAGACAATCAACTTAAAAATCTATTTTTGGTCAATAACTCCATGTCAATTTGAGCACTGATATTTAGGACTCCGTTTCAAAATTTCCCTTGCCTGGGAGCCTGTTGAAAGAAAAACTCATGTTGTGATATAACTTTGGTAAGTTATCTGAGCAAATAGGATTTAATAATCTCAAGCAAGAAACAAGTAACTGGCAGAGGTTAATGCAGAATTAATTTATGATTACCATTAGCATTGTAGCTAATCAGAATTTCCTTGCTCAGTTGTATCCTACTCTAACTCAGGTGCCACAAATAAGGAATGGAAATCAATTTAAAAAGTTGCAAAAAGAGCAATTATTAACAATAATTTTAGGAACTAAACACAAACATAATATGGGTCTTAATAAGTCACTTAAGATTTTGCTACTGGCACGTACTCCAAAACTGTGAATTAATTGCATGATTCATTATTGTGAAATTCTGTTCCAAAACAAATCTGCAACTGCTATTTTATACAAGGGCTGACATTAAGTGAAATATTTATAATCAATTAAGATACTTTCCTTTCTACTCATTCTGAATGTTAGTTTTTCATCTTAATTCTCAGGAAAATGTACACAACAGAATAACACAGTACAAAAATTCAATTTAAATCTAAAATGTTTTATGAAATGTAACTCAAGTCAATGCAGCTGCTGTTTATCTATTTAGTGCTTGTGTTCTCTAAATGATAATCTAATGCTCCAGGGTGAAATATGCATCACAGCAACAAGTTCATGTAGAAAAGACAGCTCTCTTCCCCACAAGAGATATGTTGGGTGTGGACTAGATGGCAGACCTTTTCCATAGTGGCCCTTGCATCACAGAACATGCTTCCCTCCAAAGTGCATTTGGCTCTCTTCCTCCGTCCTTTTCCAACTCTGAAATTTATTCTAGTATTCTTTTAAACCTTTCCCCTCAATTATGGTCATCCAACTTGGGCATGAACACATTCTATTTTTAGATTATGTTTAGGTTTACAAAGTAAACAAAAATCACAGAGCCACAGTTTTATGATGCAGTTTTTGTTAGAAATATTACTAATAAAAAATAATAATAAAGACAGGTAGTTCTTGACTTATAACCCATTCAGTGACCATTAGAAGTTACAATGAAAGTGAAAGAAGTGACTTGTGACTGTTTTTCACTTATGACTGTTGCAACATCCCCATGGTCACATGATCAAAATTCAGGCACCTGGCAACTTCCTGTATTTATGACAGCTGCATTGTCCCAGGGTGATATGATCCCCATTTGTAACCTTCTCAACTGGTTTCCAACAAGCAAAGTCAGTGGGCGAAGGCGGAATCACTTAACAAAAAGCCATATAATGGACCAAAATTCACTTAACAACTGTCCAGATTAACAATAGAAATTTGGGGTCAATTATGGTTATAAGTCAGGGACTACTTGTACATTAATATTCAATGAAGATTAAAGGATTTGTAAATTATCTGATTATATAACTAAAGATAAATATTGTGTAAATTGTTTTTCAAATAGAGAAGTGTTATAGATTCCATATCTAAACAATATAAATTATTACACTAACTTGCAATGACTAGACAATAAGGCAACTGACTTTCCAGTGTAATATTTAATAAGCAAACAGTAAGTGTGTCTAAAATGCCACAAAATAATTGAGAACATCTATTTGAAATTATTGAAGTGCTCCAGGGCACCAACCAAACCTCTTGCTGTATTTTTCTGTGAAGAAATGTTAAAGCAAAGCTATGTTGTTGTCAGCCAATTAATTAATTAAAATTTGGCCCAGCTTAGTGTAGGCTCAATAGAATCAGTGGATGGAAACTAACATTTAGGCCTATAGTGAAACTGTCTCAATCTTGATCCAATCAAAATTGCCTTTGGTATCATTTTGTCAAATACTATCTGTCTGTCTGTCAAAAGAGATAACTAAACTGCTCCTTAAATGATACTCTATAGAAAGGCTGTTGAATCCTCAAAGGAATACTTTACTTCAGTGAAGCTTTGAGTGATGCACTCATCACAAAAAATGATTTCCAAAGGAAGACACCCTTTTTTTCCTAACACCAAAGTGCAGGAACTTCTTCTGAATACCTCTCACAGCCTTTCTCTGCAGAATTCACAGGGGTTTTTTTTTTAAATAAAAGGCTGAAAGGAATATTATCTGTGGCATTGAAGAGTCTCTGAAGCTGTGGAAGAAAATCCAGCAACCAGTGTCAGAACTCCCACTCAGCAACCCCAGAACTGACTAGAGGTGCTACTATGCCTGCTGCCAATTACCTTGTTAGCCTATTGCAAAGCACGCAAGCAAATGGAGTGATATTTTGCCTCCCACCAGCATTAACTGGTCAAGTTTTCGGCCACCATGCCTTCTTGACTGCACAGGCCAGGAGATTTGCCCATCAATTCTGACAGCTCATCTCCTCCAGAATACAATGGCCAAGTGTTCTGGCCAATGGGACCTAGGTGACACTGCTGGCTCACCTTTACCGGGTGTTTGGTCAACAAGATAACCTGAAACATACTGTAAAGCCACCTACTAGGCACATTGAAAGTCTGCAAGATTGAGTGATTTCAATGAATCCTGAACGTAGTTTTGAAGCTATGTAGCCTGTAAGCACTTTGACCTGGACTGATAGAGAAGGTTGGGCGGAAACTTCTCCAACATTATTTGTTTGAAATATTCAGCCTCTGAATCCCTCCTTGATAGACTCTTCTGTTCATCAAAGCAAATCTTAGTTGTTTCACACAGGCATACTTGTTTTATGCAGCATTTGTACCTGGCTCTAGAACCCTTGTCAAATAAGCCTAGAATACTGCACATAAATATTGAAAAAGTAGAAATTTGTTCATACTGAAATTGTTTTTTCCATTTTTCTGTACACAAATTAAAAAGCAACTTACATAGTTAAAAAAAAACCCACAGGGATTCAGTGGGCCAAACTGGATGGGGGCCAATCTATTTCCTTGTCTTACAATAGAATTGAGTGGATCAGGTTTTGCTTACATATAACTTAAACAGTATTTCATCAGAATTATGAGAGTTTGCTCCTTCTCAAATGACGATACAATTCCCATCACGTTTGACAATAACATGAAGACCATATTAACCTCGGTATGTTCTGACTATTACTTCTGAATTGCTTTTAGTGACTCAGGAAACTTAAAAGCAGCCTTCTAAGAGCAGGGAAATCAAACAATTTTGGTGCACTAAAAACCTTGCATGAAAAAAAAAAGCTGCTATGAGAGTTCAAAAGTGGAAAGGAAAATTCAGAAGCTGGAGGAGGGTGACAAAACAAAACAAGCATTTAGAAGACAAGCAAAGCATGCAGAATAAGCAAAGGATTAGCTTACATGAAGAAGAGGCAACTTACATGGCTGTTGAGAAGAGAGCTTCTGTGAGTGGACAGACCATCAGACTTTTGCAGTGTCTCAATCGCCATTTCAATCTGATAATAGATGTCATTAAAAAAAGGGCTCAAGACAAGATAGTAATAAAAGATAACTATAGAAATGTTGATAAGATTGCCCCAGTTCAAAAAGAAACCTTAGTTCAAAGCAGATATTTTAATTGATCACAGGCATAATGCCAAATATTTACACTAACAAATTTTGCATCAGATTTTATGTCTACAAAATTCTCAAGAAAGAACCCCTTTATCCCCAACTTCCAATTTAGGAAAAAGAGAGGAAGATATGATTTTTTTGCTAATCCACAATGCAAGCATCTGAGAATTGAGAGCATAGTATGCAACCCATATAAATAGATAAATATCCTGGAAATAAATATGCAGAGAATGTGAAATACTTCAGCCTTACAAACATTCATCTCTAAGACGCTTGATTTCAGCAGCATTCATGCTAACTAAATATGCACAAGAATAAGCTATAAGAGTCAACTTTTGGACAGACAATATGCACTCAGCATCTCTTGCCATTATTTTTAAAAATAGTAAATAAGGAGTTTTAATTAACATTACATTGTTAGCTATTGAGGGGGGAAATATTCTGGCATTTTTAGAATGAATGCAGTTTATTAAAAAATAATAATAAATTCAAATCTTAACCTATAATATTTTGCTTCAAAAGTTCCCATTAACAATCCCCACTGGTCAGTTGGAAAAAAACATACTTTGTGCTTTTAAATACAGCATATTAAGCAGCATGTTAACAAAACATATGAATATTGGCTACAAGTATAGAGGACATGTGGATCCTAGCCTTATAATGATGTCTCTACATAGAATGATTGTATCTAAAGTCCATTTAATAAAAAAGGTTTCTATACAGCATAATATAAAAGTTCTATCACATCAAACATATTATAAAGTAAAATTTAAAATTAAAATAAATTCTCATTTTCTTTTAAGTCTTTAAGAGGGAAGACAAAAGAATAAGCTAGTGTCTTGATTCAGAGTAAAAGAAAAAGCAGTACTGAAAGTAACTAATAACTGGGGAATGGGATTCCACAAAATAAAGAAAATATCTTTTATTGAATGGTTTTTTTTCAATGAGATTGCTTAGGGTATCAGAGCATTGCTTTCTAGATAGTAAACTCTGAATTTAATAGATTTTTTTTTAAATGGAGATGTCAAGAGTTAACATTCGGATATTAATGCATGAGAAACATATGCTCTGCCATTGAACTACTATCGAATTGATAAACTTTAACAATGTATTTTTGAAGAAATCCCACGTATTTTAGTATGTAGTAATCAGCTCTAAAATGTAGTGTTTCCAAAGTAATTAGTAATATAAATGGATATAAAATTCTACCAACATTTTAAACTGTTTTCTCAAAATATGGTGGCCATATTAAAACAAAAACAAATGGAAACTGGGGAAAAAAAGATAAAATCCCAAAACAGAATCTCTTAAAACCAATTGGAAGGACAGAGAAAATATGGTCATGCATGAAGGTATTCATTCTATTTCTAGCAGTGGAGTGTGGGGCATTCAATAAGTACCCCAACATATTTACAGGGTCATAATGAACCAGAGAATTTGTTATTGTGACTCCTGACATTTCAGGGTTTCAAAGGTAAAAATCAGCTGCTCTTTGAATCACAACTAAACCCTTTCAGTGGCAGTCCTATTTAGAGTATTACAGTTATCTAATAAGGTATCCAAAGGCAGAAAGGTTCTGATCTTGCTTTAATACACTGCAGATTTGATCTGGAAAACGATGAACCCAATTTCCATTATACTTTCATGTAGACTGGGCAAATTTCCTTATTTTCTATATTTTTTAAGATCTAGATATCCCTTCCCCCATTATCAAAATTAAGCATATGACCTGTTGCCTAAAACACTTCAAAGAGTGTGTACACTATGTATGTCCATAAGTCCCATACTAAAAATATTAAGAATGAAAATGCAATGTTGGGTATAATTGGCTGAATAAGGTATGGTAAATTAAATCTGCTATGTGAAACTATTGCATGAATGCAATTTAATCAAATATATACACAGAGACCTTCAATTGCTTTCAGACATTATCTTTTCCCAATGTATACCAATATACTTTACACCTATACAATTTTTTGCTATGCAAGTTGAGAGCATTGAGTTTCCAAAGTTCATTGTGGAAATGAGCCTCTGGGAGAGGTACAGCAAATTGAAGGTAGTTTTTTGAAAGCAAAACCAATAACTATGACAAGGACCAAGAAACCTGTGATAGATCGGTTCCTTGGAACCTCTCCAGATAAAAGATTACCGACATGTGTTCTGAACAGCTGCTCCCCATGATGAAACTGCAGAGCAGTGGTTTTCTGTGGGTTGGGTGTCCGGAGCTGACGGGACTAGTATCTTCCTTGCAGCTGCAGTGAAGACTTTTAAAGGACACTATGTTTGCAAATCTCACTTTCTAATGTCTTTCAGAAATTGCTGGTTAACTACTTTCAGAAAAAAAAATTGGAATATTGTAATTTGTACAATAAAATTTTGGCACTAAATATAAATAAAAATTTTCATAGGAAATAGATTCTGCTTTGGCTTTTGCAAGACAAAATAAAAATAAGCAATTTCATGATTTCAAAAAATTGACATTAGAAGGAATGGATATCTTTAGATAGATGAAAGATTTACAAGTCTGTAGAATATTGAAAAATGTTATAACAATGAAAATATTGAAGGACACTATAGAAAAATGGAAGCAGAAAATAGTAGCTACAAAATCAACGATGTCAGTAAAATATCTGCTTCTATGGACAGTGTCCAAAAGACGTTATTAAAGAAATGACAGCTATAGAACAAATTTTACCTGACAAGACAGAGATGGTATCAAAAGTGGATTTAAAATTGACAGGCTAAAAGAATACGTTAGAAAAGGATGTTTCACTGGATTTACGAAAGAAACTGGCTGAGGTTTTAAAATTTAAAGAGGAAATACAAAGGACAAACCAAGTGAGTGACCTGGGTAATTTGTTCCTATTGGATTTACAACTCTGTGTGATGGAACAAAAAGAAATTAAGAGAAATCAAAGCCTACAACAACATTTGAAGGAATTAATGATTCAGGCTATTAACAGGTAGTCATATAAAGTTGGTTTATTTGATCAAGGTTAAAACAAGATATATTGATACTTCCGGGTACCCTTCCTGCACTCTGCTGACATAAGACTGAAAAGATGGTGTTTTATGCATTTGTTAATAGGTAACAGATAGGACGCGATGGCTCAGTGGCTAAGACGCTGAGCTTGTTGATCAGAAAGGTCAGCAGTTCGGTGGTTCGAATCCCTAGTGCCGCGTAACGGAGTGAGCTCCCGTTACTTG
>JANHJO010003714.1:53153-67726 GCA_032468235.1 Pseudoxyrhopus heterurus | reverse complement strand
GATGAGCACCGCCCCCTAGAGTCGGGAACGACTAGCACGTATGTGCGAGGGGAACCTTTACCTTTACCTTTACCTTAACAGATAGGATAGGGTTTAAGAGATAAACGTTTCCATCCTTAGAAAGGGTAAATTGAGACCAAATTTGTTTATAGTTGTGATAAATATTAAAAATAATTTCTTTATATTTATTTTTTCTTTTAGCATATTTTACTTTCTTCCTTCTTGCACTTTTCTACTCATTTTTATTTTCTTTAAGTATAGCTTCTATTAGACTTTGCTATCATAATCAAAATTTTGTGAGGAAATAAGTTACATTAATTTATATTACACTTTCTGATGTGTTTTTTATATTTTATAATCATATGTGGCCTTAGTGATTTATATTTTATTATTTTATTACAAAACAATATATCAAAAACATTTTAATTTTTTTACATAAATCCAAATATTCTAATCCTATAAGACATGTCAGAAGGAGTAGGTAAGGTTAAACAGTTGAGATTTGTTGAAGAATTATCCAAATTCATGGCTGCAAACTTACATATATGCAATTAAACCTGAATCCCTGACATTTAAGTCTTCAGTGTCAAGATAGCCACAAGGTTTCTTTCAAGTTGCATACACTATTTTTGTGATTTCCAAAATTAATGCTTTAATAAATTACATCGAGCTACAATTATTTTAATTTACAAATTTCACTTTGAATATAACAAAGTAAAATGTGACTGTTATACTAGCATTAGATATTCCTGCAGTTGCCATTCACTAGTTAGATTACTGCCTTAGGCTTTTTGGAAAAACTCTAGGTAAAAAATGTATTAAAAGTTTATGCAAATAAATAGTGAATGACCCACTTTTTAATGCCTCAACTCCTATCACTGAACACCAGTCTCTTAGCCATTTTTTCAGAGTATGTTCATTATTATCAATTTCAGAAAGTGGAAATTATTTTTTTTTCTAAAATATTCACAGAGGATGCTATGTTATATTCTAAGGGTGGATAGAAAGAACATTAATCTGATTTAAGGGAGAAAAGGACTGACAGAAAAGTTGTGGTGATAGAAGACAAAGAGGAAGGAGGAAATGAGAAAGAGATGTTGCATTGTCATATGTCCTGCCAGTGTGGCCAGCAAAATGGAAATTGGTAAGTGTGTGTAGCAGGGGGTATGTTTGACATTAAAAAAAACCTCTCCACCCAAGTACTCCCAAGTTGGAAATAAATAGGCCAAAATAGATTGCAAAATTCAATTCTGGATTGCTTTAAAAGGTCACACATTAGCTCATATCACTGGAAGGAACTGCAGTATTTATATCTAAGCATTTTTCTCACACTAGTGAGGTAGATAGACTTATAACCATTTGTTTAGTGACCGTTCAAAGTTATATCGGCACTGAAAAAAGTGACTGATGACCGATTTTCCCACTTACAACCGTTGCAGCATCCCCATGATCACGTGATCAAAATTCAGATGCTTAGAACTGGCATGTATATAGGACAGTTGCAGTGTCCCAGGGACTTTCTAACCAGCAAAGTCAATGAAGAAACCACATTCATTTAACATTCGTGTTATTAATTTAACAATTGCCCTGATTCACTTAACAACTGTGGCAAGAAAGATCATAAAAAGGGACAAAAACTCACTTCACAAATCTTGCTTAGCAACAGAAAATTTAGACTCAAGTGTGGTTGTAAGTCAGGGACTACCTGTAATGTGAAAATTCCTGGATTATGTGGAAAGGTGACAAGTAATGGCTTCATCTATTCTACACCATTCCCCTTCATATTTTGCCAGCTTTAAGCAGGGATTCTTGGAATTTCTTCTCTCTTCCTGCATTTTCAACCTACAGCTTCCAGAAATACGTAGGCCTTTTTAAAAAATCGAGTCTTCCTCAATTTTAGCTGATTTCTACAGTTGGTATCACATTCTGTAGTTGGGATTTGGAACTACGTGATCCAAGCAAGCTCACAAAGCCTTAGCAATAGATGAAGGAACAGGGAAATGACATAGTATATAATCCTGTATAGTCCTAGCTGTTCCTCTTTGAGACAGGGAAGTGATTGTATAATATTCTTGTTCAAGTTCCTCCCTAGAGAAGTGGGACATATACCTTACTTCAAAATCACAGCACTTCTGAAAAATCTTCTAAGATTTTCAGTTTACCACTGAAATTATTTTCCTTCCTCTACTATTCTCATCAAGAAAAAGGAAGTCAAAATGAAGCACTCATTTCATTCGGCTTCTTCTCTCCCCATTCCCCAAATAGTGACATAACAAAGATTTATTTCTAACCCCAGGCAATTACAAAGGAAGAATCCTGGTCTTATTACTGTTAAATCTTCAAGAATGAATGAATAAAAAAAAAATGGACTTAGATCAGAGTACACCTAAAATACAATCAGATTAAGGTACAAATAATAAGAAATTAATACTCTTAAAATTTGAAAAACATTTGTTCTAAACTTCCTTTCAAACCTAGACACTAGATGGAAATAGAGCCAAGGGGATGGATTTTAGAATATGAATAAATATTTGGATTCTCTTTTTCCAAAATTATTATTTCTTTCAAGAAATGAAAAAATGACTGCATATATTAAGAACAACAATAGAGTTGTTCTCCATCATCTCAGCTGAGAGTGTGAATTGGCTCCTTCACTTTCCGTACCAGAAAGCAAGAACTAAGATGGAAAGAGACTGCAGTTGTATGGTAGAGCACATGCACTGCACATTAAAATCCAAAATGCAATTCTTGGCATCTACAGTTGGATCAGGTCATAGAGACCGGTGCCTACATGGTTGGAAATCCACTACCAATGCAGTTAGATCTTCTAAGGACAGATAGGACATATGATCTGACTCATAATAGTATCCCCCAGTGATTATTTCAGAAAGTCATTAACTGTTTTGTAACCTAGTGAAAAAATTATAGCAGAATTTATTTGTTTCTGTTTTTCTCCCTATTCTATTGTATCACATCATTGCTAAATTCATGAGATTTTTTTTAAAGCATAAATTCTTATAGAAATACTATGCTTAAATAGAACAGGTTCTTACTGTAAAAAACTTGTTTTTACATTAAAATATAAGTTAATATTTAGGTAAACTGAGCTCAATTTGTGATTTCATTTTTTAAAAGCAAAAAAATCTAGTATATGTATTTGTAATTTGTTCTACATTGAATGGATTACATTTGAAAGCAAATCTCTTGATGTGAAGAGAATATTCCATTCCCTCAACACTCACAAAACCCTAGCTTAGAGTGGTTATTATATATGCCAATAAAATATCAGGGAAGAATGATCAGGTTTTCTCAACAAATTAATATTAAGCTAAGACAGAATGAATAAATTTTGTAAGTGAAAACAACATAGGAAGTTCATGCTGCAATTTTCTCTGAACCAACTCCCTTCCCAAAATGGCTGATGCTTATATATATTTTTTTTTAAATGGCTGTTTGCTTTCTTCCATGTATTTTGTTTCAGCATCCATCAATTCAATCTTATCTGCTGCTGATTAGGGCCTATAAATGTACTTGCTAACGTATGATTAAACAAGTACTTATTATTTGTTTGTTTGTTTGTTTGTTTGTTTGTTTTTCTTGCAAGATCAGAGAATAGGAACAACCTTTGTCCCTCACCCATGCAGGTAGTCCTTGACGTACAGCACTTCATTTAGTAACTGTTCAAACTGTTCAGTGTTACAATGACACTGAAAAAAAATGACTTATGGTCATCTTTCACACTTACAACCGTTGCAGCATCCCCATGGTCACATGATCAAAATTCAGATGCTTGGCAACTGACTCATATATATGGTGGTTGCAGTGTCCCGAGATCATGTGATCATCTTTGGCGACCTTCTGGGAAGCAAAGTCAATGGGCAGTCAGATTATTTAACAACCATGTCACTAACTTAACAACTGCAGCAGTTCACTTAAGAACTGTGGCAAGAAAAGTCATACAATGGGGCAAAACTCACTTAACAAATGTTTCACTTAGTGACAGAAATTTTGGGCTCAATTGTAGCCATAAGTTGAGGACTACCCGTATCTGGAGAAGCCAGAGGTTTAATTCTGACACTTCAGTGGCTTCAAAAGAACAAGGGAAGTGTCAGGATCTCTGTGATTTTTCAGGAAACCACACAAACTTAAGAAACTTCATGATTTCTTGCTGTTTTTCAAGTTTCTGAACACAACAGGAATTTCCCACCTTTCTCCTCAGAAAAGGACAGGTTACCTGAAGCTAGATGTTAAGCTCAGCATAAAAAAAAAAGTTTTTTACTTCTTTTGGGGAAGCAGAATGATGAGAAGCTCACATACAAGATTAGATAAGGCTAAACAGCTGTTGTCTCAAATGTGCTTTTCAAGAGGCCACTTGGCTTTCTGGTTTTTCTTTGAAGAATTTTGCTTCTCATCCAAGAAGCTTCTCGGATGAGAAGCAAAACATCTTCAAAGAAAGAAAAACCAGAAAGTCCAGTTGCCTCTTGAAAAGAACACGTTTGGGACAACCATGACCTGGATGATTGAGAATCTCCATAGACATTTAGCTAAACAGCCATTAGACATATTCCATTATATGTTAAATATTATGCAGTTATATGAAAAAGTAAGTACACCCCACTGATATTTTTATTTTTTCAACACACTTCAACACGGAGATATTTGTTTTTTATTTCAACAATATTAATAAAGGGCTTATAATATCAAAAATATCATGTACCATTTACATTTTTAGTCCATTGTGTAATTTAAATAAATATAAATGCAAATATTATTACGTGGAAAAAGTAAGAACACCCCTACATTCATCAGGTTCCAATGTTTAGAATATTGTTAGATAGAATCTGGGAGGAACGTGTCTTATTTAAACCTCAGATGTTTAGTTACATTTGCTTTTTCCTGTTAAATTGTGTGGTATCACCATAGCCTAGATCAAAAGAGCTCTCTGAGGCCTTCAGAAAGAAGGTTATAGACACTGGGAAGAGATTTTAACAAGATTGCTGCCCAAATGGACATTGATCATCCCGCTATCCAAAAATCTAAAAGAAGATTTTTAAACAACTGTAAACTTGCCTAAGGCATGCCATCCCAGCAAGTTCAACCTGACAGCAGAACATAAGATGCTGAAAGAAGTCTCTATGGATCCCACAATTTCATCAAGGGATTATAAGGTAGCTCTTACCATTATTGATGTGAAAGTGCAATTAGGGCGAAACTGTACAAATTAGTTCTACACAGGAGGGGTGTGCCAGAAAGCACATTAGGACAAAAATGAAGTTTTAGTAATGGAGAATATTTGTAGCTCAGGGTTGAAATGAGGGGTTCGTGGAGCTCTCTAAGCTTGCTTATTTTCTGGCAGATGTTTCATTACTCAAACTAGGTAATATCATCAGTGCTAAAATTTTGTTCA
Source organism: Pseudoxyrhopus heterurus (assembly GCA_032468235.1). NCBI lineage: Eukaryota > Metazoa > Chordata > Lepidosauria > Squamata > Pseudoxyrhopus > Pseudoxyrhopus heterurus. The sequence continues at coordinate 62,319 of JANHJO010003714.1, read as the reverse complement.
TGGATACCAAGACAAAGACCAGGATTTCTGGAATAATATGTGCTGCACAGATGAGGCAGTTATTTGGCATTATACCAAAAGACAAGTTTGGCAAAAACTAAAGATAATATTTCATCTGATTTTTACCAATTGTAAAGCAGAGTGGAGGACATGTTGTGGTTTGGGGCTGCTTTGCTTCCACAGGCCTGAGCAGCTCACCATCATAGAATCCAAATTCCTCATTGTATCAGAGTGCGCTTGAAGATAACATGAGACCATCTGTCAGAAGACAGAGGCTCAATAAAAAATGGACCTTGCAATATGCCAATGACCCTAAATATTCCAGTAAATTCATTATGGAATGACTGAGGGGGGAAATGAAAGGTTTTGGAATGGCCAACTCAAAGGCCAGATCTAAATCCTATCAAGATGCTGTGGGATAATTTAAAATGGCTCCACAGAAGAAAATGGTATATCTGTTATTTTTTAAAAATAAATAACTGCAAAGTCAGTTTTTCATAAAGTTTTTGTTCAATTACATCTCCTTTATCTTTATATGCTTGAAGGTATTGATATGTCCACATTATCTTAAAAAGGAAAGCTTACTTGTACTTACTTTTTCACATGACTATATTTCAGAAAAAAAATACACATATGAAAAATGCTTTTAGTAAAACATCACCTGGTAAACATTTATGCTGAAATTGCAATAGATATTAATATAGTTCTTTTTCATATAGCAAATTCTCAATTTAACCCTTCTGTTTGTGATCAAGAATTTAATCCACACTCCAGGAAACTAATGATTAAAATGAAACCCTGAATAATTGTGATCTCATCTAGTCTCCCATTTCAAATTTAGGATCATGATGATTACCCCAGGTATTCAAAAAAGTGAAACTTTTTCTATAAGCTAATAAAGATTTTGAAAATGAGGACTTTGCTAATAATCTTCAATTGTCTACTTGTGTTTTAACAGTTTTGTTTATCAGGACAGCATCTCTGAATTACCCCTACTCTTTGTATTTTTAATGCTACCTAATGGCAAATAACAATGCTAAAAATCTCAGAAAATATAATCCATTGTTTGTTTTCCTCTGAAAAAAAGAATTCCCATTTGATTCTCAATAGCATGGTAGCAATAAAATTCAACTTTTGAAAATCTAATTTCCGCATTTCACTTGTTGTGCTTTGTTATGTAGACTTGATGTTAGGGTTTCTTTTTTAAAGGGAAATTAGAGAAATACTATCATCCACTCCACATTGGACTCATCAAGTAATTGATGAAATGGGGATTTAAAAAAAAGAATTTGGCCAATTTCTTTTCTATTTGTAATGCCATATACAACCCATCACTGAGTAAGCTTCCATATCAGGTTGCAATGCACTACAGCCTTGAAACAGTTCCCTCTATTTCATTCTATAATGTGACTCATCATATTTCATGAGAGAGAAAAAAGTTTTTGTTGATGCAAAAATTATAATGAATAAAAGCAGAGCTAACATGCAGTTCAAAATAATGACTAATTCACAATATAGAAATAAATCTGAATTTTGAGTTTACAAGCTACTGTTTAATCATTTGCTATTTTAACATCTATTAGTCATAATATTAAAAACACACAAGCAGCTTGAACATTTCTATCTTGTTCAAGCTTTGCAATTTTTTAATTATCTTTTTTCATTTCCCAAACAGATGGTACATGGAGCAATTAGATAGGGTGCCATGTAAAGCATCTCCAGTTGATAAGTATATTCTGGAGATCGATAAATTAAAAAAAAAACCAAGTGTACTTTATAAGCTGAAGGTTTTATAGCTCCTATTGTTAAAGAATAGAAAGAAAATGTACAAATACTGGACTCACTTAAATATACTAAATAACACAATATTTGGAATGCTTCTTCTGCATACCTACTAAAATGAAGAAATGCAACTAACACTAATAACTGTTTGCTTAAATAAATTACTTTCACAAATCAGGATTTAAAATTGTAATTTTATACAAACCATCATTAAATTAACAGTAATTTATATAGTGGAAGCAACATGACATAATGTACTTAATCTAAACCAGAAGTTTCAAGAACTCTCCAAGATTAGCTATAACGCATCTTTGTTATTATGCCATACTATGGTTTAGCATGAAATGCATATGAAGCCACTGTTGTGTAGCAATAAAACAATTTTAAAAATTGAAGACATTGTTTATTAAATAACAATTCTTTCAATTTTTAAAGATTAACCCAATTTCAAATATTTGGGAATTAGAATCATATATTTAGATATTAGATATTAGTTTAACATCTAAGATGTATTCAGAATTTCCCCATATTCAAAACTGCTTTTCCAAGCCTGACTCCTTGTAATGTTGAAAATTATAGAATCCCCAATGTATTTATATGGTTTTTATGAAATTTATAAATACATTGGAAATTCTATAATTTTCTCTTTCAACTACAGATCCTATTCTTGCGCTATAATAAACCTTTTGGGGTAATTTAACCCTCTCTTTCTTCATTGCCTATTTGCTTTAATCATGATGGCAGAAGTTGTTTTTCATTCTTCATGCTATTATAAAGAACATGAAACTAACAACAACAAAAAGTGAAAGTTGGTCTTTCTGTCATACATTTGCAAAACTTGCTAAAATTCTACTCAACAGATTTTTTCAGATCTACTTATGTAGTGGGGAAATGTACAATTTAAGGGGAAACAAACTTTATTTAAAAACAAAGAAACAAACTTCTGGGCAATAGGAGATTCTAATATACCTGGATAATAGTAAAAGTGCACATTATTTCTTCTGTGTATTGTTGGCAAGTTATTTGGTGTAAATATCACTGAACTCTGTTATGTTGCAATTGTACAATTGGATGGCATCTCCTTAAGCAAAGCTACTTCTGCAGCTGAGAACAAATACTATTAAACACAAAATGGACAAAACTCTAGCTATAAACACACATAACGATCTGAATGACTTACTGTAGCAGGGGATGCTCGTGTTGTGTGAGTAACAGAATGGCCAGAGTTTTCCATTGAATTGCCAATCAGGTAGGTACCTCCAGTGCTGCTGATGAGCTGTCCTCCTGTGACACCCATCTGAAGGCCTCCAGTGCCCACCATACTATGAGAAGAGACTACTGTGGTCACCTGCGCAGAACTTCCTTGGGTATCAAAGTAATTCCCCCCAGTGTTTTGGCTGTACATCTGAGTTTCTGTGTAAGGATACGTTGTTGTTCGTCTTAAGAAAAAGAAAGGAAAGAAAAGATTACTTATGTGTTCTCTATATTGCAGGGCATCAACATTTTCTTTAAGTTGTAACCAAATTGCGCATTATCTTACAGCATTCACTAGGGCTGAGGTCTCCAACTTTATCAACTTTAAGACTTGTGGACTTCAGCTCCCAGAATTCCTCAGCCAGCTTGCCAGGAGTTGAAGTCCACAAGTCTTAAAGTTGATAAGGTTGGAGTTGGAGACCCCTGCACTAGGGTACAGTCAAACTTTGAAATCTTACCTCATTTAATGTTTGTTCAGATTCATATCTTGCTTTTTCTCTAGGATTTAGCTTACAAAGAGTTCTTCCTTTCATCTATTACAAGAACAAAACTGAAAGGTAGACTAAAAAAAAATGACTAACTTGACGTCATCCATTGAAATTTCACTGAGAGTAGAACCAAAGGTACTTTTTCAAGAAGCAACTGGATTTTCTTGGTATTCTTTGAAGACAGAGCTGAAGAGGCTTCTTGGATGTGAAGCAAAACGTCTTCAAAGAATAATAAAGTCCAGTTGCCTCTTGAAAAAGCACCTTTGGGACAACCATGACTTGAATGACTGAGAACCTCCATAGACACCGAGAGTAGAACTGAATGTCAGTCTCCCTAGTCCCGCACTCCAAACATTGAAAAAGTGATGAAATATTACCAGGCAGTTGAAAAAGCTACTTTTTATTCCCAACAGGCTGAAATTACAAACTCTTTGTTAATACATGAACACAATATAATCATCCAATGTATTATACGTGACATGACTTCAATGCTAGTAGCAGTCTGTATGAAATCCTTTTCAGATCTTCCTGATCAGTGCACAACATTGAGGACTGAGCAGGTGGAAACTAAATTCTTGGAGGTTGGGCTTGTTTACAGTCAATGGCTCTTCCTGAGCTTTAGCTGAACAGTCAAAGGCTGTTTAGCTGTCTAAGGCTATAGTTAATATTTTGTTTGTGCAAAATTAGAAACCTTTTGGAACAATCAGGTAGTGAAATTATCCCAGCTAAGCAATATGGCACTGCAAGGGTAAATCTGCTATATTTTCTGAAGTTTCAAGGGTGGTATGCACATGGCACACACCCACACACTGATTTATTCCCAGCTGACTCTCTTAAGTTCTATGTAAATGTCACGACAATGATCTGTCGCCTTTTATAAATTAGTATTCCTGCCATCTCATCTTGCCTCAGCAAGTACCTGAGTTGAATGCGACCCTGAATTTTCTTTCATCTGATCATTCAGAAGGACTCATTTATCTGCAGCATACTGATCTTTGTCTGGAAGTTGCTATTTAGCTTAAAAACTATTTTACAGATAAATTTCATTCTAGCAAGAAAAGCCTCTTTCCTTTTTTTGCAAATATTCTCCACCTAAATGCTTGTTAATTTCACACAGGTTAATTGCTAATAGATTTGAACTGAAAGAACCTTGATTTAAATACCTGTTCATTCTATATTTATTTTAAATTTCACTCTGCCAAACTAACATATCATTTAAAATATGATTTCAGCTACATATAAAGATTCTTCTAAATATACTGCTTGCGGATAATACAGTCTTATAATATTAATACATTTTGATAAATTTAAAACTGCTAATGATATATTGAGGCAAATTTTCCTTTTGAATCAAGAGTTTTCATAGAATTAAACTTCCTTTCTCTCTTTCATTCACACTCACATTTAAAAAAAAAAAAGTGAGTCTTTGTAAATATTAGAACCATTAACTGGTAAAGAGATGTTATGGATTTTTCCAACTGACTGTTCAGGAAATGAAATCTGGGCATTATGTTTCTTACTTGGAAGGGGGCTTATTATAAAAAGGGCAAAGTTTACAGAAATGGCTGCACAAAGTCCTGTCCTTTATATATGCAATGTTGAAGCCCATCTAAAAAGCTTTGTTCATGAGGCTACATCAACCATCCTGATTTTTTTTTAAAAAAACCTCAATGGCCAAGATGCCATAAGGATCATTCTACAAAGGGATCTCTCTTCATCCTCATTACAGAAGCTCTGTGAAGTATGTTCAGCTGAGACAGAATTATTGTCCCATAATCACCCCATGAGTTTCTATGTCTAAGGATGTTCCTAAACTTGGATCTCCTTTAATCCAATACCTTAATTGCTACACATACTTGACAGAAGGTCCTACTGTTCTGAATACCATGCTATTCATAATTTTTAGTTATGCATTTAGAAATAATTGTATTTCTTTTGTACCAGAGTTAAGAACACAGCAGAAAAAGCTGTCAACAGAAGAAATAACAGAATGCAGTCAAAGACTGCTATTAGTGAAAGACAGCTGATTAATGAAATCATATTATGGGGGAAACACTGATCATCTTTTTTGTATTCTGTATAATTTCAGAGGAATGATATAATACAGCTAAGAAAATCATTCAGAATTAGCAATATTTATACTTCAAATAGGATTTCATAGCTCAGAAGAAGAAGAAGAAAGGAATTTCTCCAGATATTTGTGAAATGCAATCTCAGCATACCTTACTGGGACTGGTGGAAGATGTAGCTCAGCAACAGCTAGAGTATAAATTTCCCCCTCCTTCTTATGGACAATTACACCGGAAGGCATAGATAATCACCCACTACTCTACACCCTTCTCCTCTGCCTCAATTTCATATGATATATTGCAGAGATGTTAATAAGATGAACCTGACATAAATGTGTATAGAGAAAAATATAAGTGCAATAAAGAAGATTGACACATTGCTATACAATGCTACATTTTGCATAAGATCTTAACAATACTGTTTAATTAAATCCTAGTTTTCCACATAGTACTTTTACCATTTCATAATCTGAAAATGTTTGCCTATCGATACCAATGTCCAAAGCATTTACTATGTTTATCTCATCATACCATATATTCTTATAATTCAAATTATAACTTAAATTTAATAGAATGCATTACATTATAAATGTTTTACAGTCAACAACTTTTCTCGATGTAATAATTTAGGCAGGTTTATTTAACAACAAATTTTAAAAGAACTATGTAAAATTTAGTCATCAGAAATTGTGCTGAAAACTGTAACTTGGACCTTTTGCATGTAAACGTTCTATTGAACCACAGGCTATTAAAGCCCTTTTCCAGAAGCAATTCTACTTAAATATGGAAATATTGCAACAAGACTGGAGATATCAAAATTATTATAATCAAAGTACATACAATAGTACTCAACTTACACCAGTTCATCTAGTGAGCATTTGAGGTTACAACAGCACTGAAAAAAGTGACTTATGATCATTTTTCACACTTAGGACCATTGCAGCATCCCCATGGTCATGTGATTTACATTTGGATGCTTGACAACTGGCTCATATTTATGACCTTTAATGTCTCCCAGGGTCATGGGATCCCCTTTTGCAACTTTCTGACAAGGAAAGTCAAGGGAGAAGCCAGATTCACTTAAGAACCGGGTTACTAATTTAACAACTGCAGTGATTCACTTAAGAAATGGGGCAAGAAAAGTCGTAAAGTGGGGCAAAACTCACTCAACAAATGTCTCACATAACAACATAAATTTTGGACTCAAGTGTGGTCAAACGTTGAGGACTATCTGTATATTTTTATGATATGCGGAAAATTATATATTGTGTATTTTATTTTAATTAATATTCTTTTGGTAAAGAAGTAGTTCATTTTTACTTCTGAAAATAAAAAGCTTTGAGTTTAGATAAAATGGTTTCTAGAGAATGTTGAAGACTGTAGCAAAAAAAATCTGTTCAAGTCTACGTGTTATTGGGATGAAATTTTTTTATTTCCATAGACACCCAGATGTTTTACTCACATAGCTCCATTTGTGTAGACTGTGTCACTTCCCTCCACATACTGCACCTGGGCTGGATATACATGTTGCACTTGTTGCACAGTTTGTACTTGTTGAACCTATAAATAAAATAAGACTGTAAGACAAGCTTTGGGAGTTGAGGGGGGGAGATTTATAAATCTCATCTGTACAGTTTTAAAAGACTAATGAGACATCATCAAACCGCACAGCAAATTGGCACCAAAAAATCTACAACATGGTAACAAAGATGCTGTTTTTCTCACAGGCAGCATATATTTACTTTCGAATGTACACATTGCTTTTCGGACTGCCTCCAGAGCTCTACATTCAATGAATAAAAGAACTCTATTATTTACCAAGTTATTAATCACATGTTTTAATTTCAGCTGGAAGGTCTCCATTATTACAAGAAGTTGGAATAATAACACATTTAAACTTACGGTGACTATAAACTGAGTTTTATTTTAAAGTGTTCAATAGCACAAGCTGTTGTTTATAACACTGAGTCTCACATGCTCCTTCCAGCAACAATTTCCCTGGGCAAGATTGCCCAAGGACAGTCCCACAGAACCTGGCACAGCAAAGTCATCTGTGCTGTTAGCGCCATTTCATACTATGCTGTTTGGCCAGATATTTCTAGCTTGAAGAATGAATGGGACCTCTACCCAATCCGCACAGCTGTTGAGGTAGCCCTGTTTCCCAGAAATTATTAATTTTACTGGAATATCCATGGCAAATGCACATGGACAGAATAATGATGCCACAAGATGTCACTTACCAGTGACACAGATGTATTTTAAAACATTTAACTAGTATTACAAAGGGCTCTTGGTAATATTTCATCTCTCTTGACAATCACATTCCCCTTATTATTTGCTATATGATTTATGTACCATTGAAGTCAAAAGACATTTAATCATAATTATGTTTTTCAACTTTACCTGGAGCCAGAGTTTAAAATTATTCTATTTGCTAAGTCAGTGTCCAAGAAATCATAAATGTAAAAGAAAATACTAAACAATCATTCTCTGGATTGATCAGGAACTGCAATATAAAAACTTCAATATATGAATCATGAAATTGATTAAAAAAAACTGCCTGCAAATATCTTCAAACTCCAAAATTATAATCCATTATTTTATCTTCCCTTATTGGTTGAAAGTATCTAGGATTTTTTCTGTATTTGTACCATTTGGACAAAAATAATATAAGCAATTTCATAGCTTTTAATTATTTAGGAAACTAATTATGAAGCATAAAAGGTTCAGTGTTGTACATTTTAAAAACTGAACTGATAATAAGGTATTGTTTAGCTTTTATCTCTCACTAAGTAAAGCATCTTGAAACGCCGCACAACATATGATATAGGAGGCACTGTTCTCAACAATGCCAAAGCACATTTTAGGAGAGAGCACAAGTCTTTGGGGTTTAAAATGTATGAGAATCCCCTCTGAAACTCGGAAAGAACATCATAATTCCAAAGAGCTTATCATGCAAAGCAGCAGTTGGAGGGAAAATAAAACAGGAGATAGTATAAAAGACAACTAAAGTACTTTTCTTTTTGTTCTCCAAATTAATGTACAGTTCAAATTAAAATGAGAAAGAGCACCTGAATGTCAAGTCATAGAAACATTCATGTGACTTTGCCTGTTTTCCTTTTTCGAATGGATTCAGCAGGTCCCTATTCACACAATCAAGTACACTGCCTTGGCCCATGGCTGTTTTCTCCAACACCAAGCTTTGCAACTATTCTCAGCTTTTGTTTGTTCTTTCTTCTCTTCTTGCAAAGTTAAAAACTATTACTACTCAGAATTTAAAAGAAAAAAAACTACCACCCATTAAACAGTAAAACTAATGTAATAGTGGTTTGTTGTATTCTGAAGGTCTTTCCATGTGGGCTATATGAAAAAAGTTCTTTTCAGTAGTGGAGCTCATGTTCTGCAATGCCTCCTCAATCTGAATTGTTGTTGTTAGTTGCGAAGTTGTGTCCGACCCATCGCAACCCATGGACAACGTTCCTCCAGGCCTTCCTGCCCTCTACCATCCCCCAGAGTCCATTTAAGCTCACACCGACTGCTTCAGTGACTCCATCCAGCCACCTCATTCTCTGT
>JANHJO010003714.1:41292-52918 GCA_032468235.1 Pseudoxyrhopus heterurus | reverse complement strand
AGGGGCACGAACTTGTTTGCATTTTGTAAAGGAACAGAGTAGTGCCTTGCTAACTTACTTATGTATATTAGATATAAATGGCAGAAACTGTGGGAGAGAAATTATAAATTGACAATGTCAACTGTATACAAGGAAAACATGTGTAAGATGTTTTATAGATGGCACTTAGCATCAGCAAGGCTGGCAAAGATGTTTAAAGATAAATCAGCCAAATGCTGGAAATGCCATCAGACACCTGGCTCATACTACCATATGTGATGGACATGCATAGAAACTAAAAAATATTGGACAAAAATACATACATGGTTGGAAAAGATGATACAACAGCATATTGATTTAAAACCTGAGATATTTTTGTTGGGGATTATACCTGAAAATTATAGTAAAGAAAATATATATTTGATTATTCACATATTAACTGCAGCCAGAATTGTATTTGCACAAAATTGGAAAAATGAAGAGATTCCTACTGAAGAGAGTGTGATTGGGAAAATATTAGAATGTGCAGCGATGAATAGATTAACACTGGCAATTACAAGAGAAGGAGCAAACAGAATATTATAAGATATGGGAATTATTTCATCGATGGTTAGAGAAAAGATATGAAAGTTAGGAATAATTGAAGATTTTTGAAACATAGAAAAAATGTTAAGAGAATGTTATAGAATTATATAAGTTAAGATAAGAACTGTTATAAAATCAGATATATGAAGTTTTTTTGATGTTAAACTAAAATTAGAGAATTAATACTAATGTAATGAAAGTTGTTGTAAATGTTAATTATTAATGCTCAAGGTATCTGTACCCAGATGACACACTGTTTAATGAAAGATGGATTGTTTAAAAAATAAAATAAAAAAATTATAAAAAAATAGAAATATAATAAAATTAGTACACAAGCCAAGGACTACCTATAATACATTTCCATCACACATAAATGCCACCCTCTCCTTACTGATAGGAAATCTAACTGTTATTTGCCAGTGGTATAAACTGTGCCTTCAGATTTCAGTTTGTAAGAGTGATAAAATTATTTGTATTTCACGTGAAGTGGTGACCATGACCTAGCATGAGATGTGTGAGTGAATCAACTGCAGACACGAATCACACTGCTTTAAAATCTAATTTGTATATAAATGGAAAACTGCCAAGGAAGTGTGGCACAGACACATTAGAAAACTTGTTAAAAAATGAGGAAAGTGATAAAAAGGAAACTCAAGAGGGTTAAATCTCTGTAGGATGCTTGGGAGTTACTCAATCCATAATAATAAAAAGTACCAAATTCAAAAGTCACCTCCATGATTAAGAAGCAAGGTCAAGCAAGTGAAAAAAGGGCTGTAATAAATAGAAGTCCTGCTGAAACAAGGAATATAAAAAGCAACACAAACTTACATGAAAAAAATTCAAGCACAAATGCACAATGATGATAAGATGGAGTGAGTGGGGAGGGGAATTAGTTAGGAAGGTAGATAGCTGGGCCTTTGTAAGACAAGGGAATTAAAAGAGTACTAAAGGAGAATGTGGAGATTGTAAAATAGCTGAATGAGAGCATACCTTCATTGCAGTATATGCAAGACCAGGAAATCACAGGATGTGAGACAAACAGTAGTGTCAAGAAGATAAGTTCTAAATCTAATTGACAAATTTAAAACTAACAAATTGCTCAGTCCAGATGGTATCTACCCAACAGTTCTTAAAACAACTCATGGGTGAAATTTCTGATTTAATAGAGGAATATGTAACATGTCCTAAGGTCAGCTTCTAAAGCTGATCAAGTTCTAAAGAAATTCAGAGGAGATCCAATAATGTATAACTGATTAGCTTAACACCCTTTCTTGATAAAAAATACATCATATGAAACACTACATATCAAGCATTAAAAAAGTAATTTTTGACTGCTACTGAAATAACTTGTTCTTTGAGAATATCAGTGAGCAGATAGGCAAAATTGATCTAAGGTAGAAATGAATGTTCTACTCAAAGAAAAAAAAACCTGAAGGAAATTTTGCAACCTGGAATGCTGTGCACCAATCTGATCACTCCCCTTCAAAAAACAATATTGAAAATCAGAAAAAGAATCACAAAAATCATCAAGCTATAATAATCTCATTATGGGAATCCCTGTAGGCTAACTATCTTAGCTTTAAAAAAGGCATGTAAGAAAGCATATTATAAGGATTTATAAAACTGTACCCAGATAAAGAAAGGGGATAGGTTCTTTTCCTTTTCTCATAATATTAGAAGAAACAATTCAAAGAAGCTGAATAATAAGAGAAGCAAAATGGACAAAAAGTGCTACTTCACAAGGTGACAATCAAATCATAGAACTTACAACTACTGTCACTATCTTGTACAGTGTAAGATGAAATAGATTCATGGGAAATAATTAGTCATGATGCCAGTGCAGCATTTTCAATATCAAAGAGTGGAAGACAGTAAATTTAAAAGTCTAGTAAAATGTTGTCAGAATTAGAGTGTGAATATATTCTTTACACTGAAATGGGACAGCAGAGCAAATTCTGAAACCAAGGAAATTCTGAGATCTTGGTTCACTTGAAACTAAAAGAATCAATGCATGTACAAGAATGAGAAGAATAAAAAAAGCATGTAAGAATAAAATCCAAAAGAAAAAAAGTGAAGTCCAAGTATATATGATTAATAGGAGAAAAAGACTAATGGCAAAGACTTACAAAAGAAAAAGCAGCACAGAAACAGAAACTGTCAAATGAAATGATCAATGAATCATGCCCTTACAATCCTTAGGGAAAGTAGGATTTCAAAAAGGTATTCCAAAAGAACAAAGTGGCTTCTTTCTTTTAAGAAAACATTTTGAAATGAAAAAAGAGAGAGTGTAGATTTAATGCATAGGAAATTACTCTGGGAAAAAAAAACACCTAAAAGCGAAATATGAAAAACTGACATAGAATTAAAATGAGACAGGAATGATGGGAACGAAAATTAAGCAGAAAGAAATTGTGACAAAATGTTTTTAAAATAATAAGCCAACAAACAAATGCAAAACACACTAAAGAAACAAAGCTTAAAAAAAAGTAAGCCTCCAAACAAGTGAATCAATCCTTAATCCTCTGGCTTTGCTTCTATGAGCTTGCAATTTAAGAGACCTATTGAAAGTAGTATTGAATAGATGTGTGAGTACATATATGTGTGGACACACAAACACACACACATAGAGACACATACACCACACAATTACTCAATGATATGTTTGAAATCTGAAAATAGCTTAGCCTTAACCATGAGTATCCCAATGTTTACAAAAAAGAAAGACTAAAATAGCGCCGTTTGAATATAGTTTGGGGATGGAGATATGAAAGACAGTAATGATCACGTTTACACTATTATCTTACTCTCATTCTAAAGTCAAATGCCTGAATGTTTACAAGAAGCCAGATAAAATATTAGAGACACAGAATTCACATTCTGCGTTCAAAATGGACATTTAGAAAACCATTCTGCTAATGGACAATTTTGTAAGCTTGTACTCTCTTCTTCCTATGATTTCCAAATCTACAAAACGGCCAACTTTCAGCCAAGTTTTAGAGTCAACTTCTAGCAAAAAAAAAAAGTTCTCCTCTCATTTACTGAGGCTACTTTAGTCACATGACCAAATGGTATTATAATGGGAAATAAAAAAGCAGAAAGGAAGTGCTGAGAAGAGATTATCAGGAAATTGGAAGTAGGTATGCATAATATTGGGAGAAGCTCACTTACTTCAAAAGTAAGCTAACAAGAAGTACATGTTTACACCTAAGCAAAACAGAGTGACTATGATTCCCGCTAGGGCTGGAACAGGTGTTATTCATTCTTCCTATGCATACTAATGCCCCATTCCCTTCTGAGATATCAAAGTGAAGTAACAGCTCAACCACAGCACTCTTTTTCATTCAAACAGAAAAATGCAAAATATATGTTAATATGATAAAAACAAAGCCTCTGAGATACTGTTTCATTAGTCATTATTTTCACTGTCATTTGCAGAAGAAAAGAATACCAAAACAAAGAATGTGTTAGTGTAAAATCTGTTGTTTCAAAAGAACAAATGGAGCATTAATTTATACATGCTGATATATTATATTTGTCAACAAAAACAAAAGTAGATAAACACATCCACTACAAAAACAAAAGCCATCTTGAGTAATTAAGCACTTTACATTTTTTTCAATAAAATGTATTTCTAAAAGAAGACAAACCAGTGTCAGATTCATTCAGATTTATAAAGACAGCATCTGAAATATGCTTTTATTGCAACACTTTTAAATAAGGCATGTTAAATTGCAAATATATGTAATAGATGAAATGCTTATATTAATCTCAGAAATCATGAATACACTGTTAGCTTAGGATAAACTTATAATTACATATATGACTGAGGTTAGCTTATGTAATTATATGTGCTCAAATAGACTTTCAGTTTAAATTGTGAACAAAACAATCTCTTTGGTACATTTATTTCAAAATGTTGTTCTTATCAAGAAGAACAATATATAGTCTATTTTTTTCAGATATAAGCAATCTATGCTTAAAATTTCCAAAAGGAAATTTCCTTTCCTGGATAGCCTCATCCAGTTTCTCTGAAAAACAAAGATGGATTTTATCTTAGTATATTTAACCATCTCTCCCATGTCATTTCTCTGACATTAACCCAAATCCACCTATAACCGCTCAGAGATTCTGATAGCTTTCAGGAGTAAAGAACCAAAACATTTCTTCATTTAGAAATAATTTTCTTCATATACGAATCATCAATATGCCATGTCAAACTTCCTGGTTTATAGAACTATTGTGCATATTATCTTACCCAATTTCCCCAGGAAAATGACTAACTGCAATCCCTAATATCAAAAAGGTGGACAAAATATTTTGGGAACCATAAGAGAACCTATATGGACAGCATTAGACTACAAAACCTGGATTACTCTAAACTAAATCATGAATGTAGACCTGAGTAGCTTCATACATGCTGGCAGAAATATGATAATCATTTTGGACTTGTAGCGATAAGCAGTCTGAATCAAGAATAAGGTGGACAGCTGCTCTCCTGAATAATACATAACAAAGTAATTTAAACTCTGCAATACTGAAACAGCAGAACCCTTTTCAATAAACGTATAAAGGAGATTGAATTGGCACTGCCCAAAAAGTTCATTTTTTTTTTCAAAGACAACACAGCACCTACCTGTTGTTGCACTGGTAACTGCTGTACCACCTGGGTAGGTACAGCTGCTTGGCTAGCTACGGAAGTCTGCAAAGTAACCGTCGAACCTGTATCCGACCCAGTCTCTGATGTCTGCATTCTTGTTGCTGTATGAAAGGTAAATATACACTCATTAAAATTATGATTTTTGTTTTGTTGTGTTTTGTATGAGTATATAATCTCTTTAAACTGCCTTTACCCTACCAACCTTGACAGATCCCCAAAAAGCTAAGCAGGATTGGAACTGGCTAAGATTGTTGTTGTTTTGGTGGGAAATAATCAGAAAACGCCAGTTTGTAGATTAGATTGGGAAACAAACAAAACACTTTCTGGAAATGAAGGCAAAGATAAAGATAAAGAGTTAGTTTGCTCTAGTAGTTAAGGCACCAGGCCAGAAGCCAGGAAACTGTGAGTTCCAGTCCTGCCTCGGGCATGAAAGCTGGCGAGTAACCTTGTGACAGTCACTCTGTCTGTCCAATTCACCTCAGAGGGTTGTTGTTGGGAGGAGCAAGGAGCATTAGCTATATTCGCTGCCTAGAGTTACAAGTAGACCTTGACTTACTACCACAATTGAGCCCAAAATTTATGTTGCTAAATGAGAAATCTATTCAGTTTTGCCCCATTTTACCATTTTTCTTGCCACATTTGTTAAGTGAATCACTGCAGCTGTTAAATTAGTAGTGTTAAGTGAATCTGACCGCCCCATTGACTTTGCTTGTTAAAAGATCGCAAAAGGTGATCCCGGGACATGATCCCGGGACACTGCAATCGTCATAAATATGAACCAACTGTCAAGCATCTGAATGTAAATCATGTGACTATAAGGTTGATGCAACCCTCATAAGTGTGAATAATGGTCATAAGTCACTTTTTTCAGTGCTGTTGTAACTTCGAACAGTCATTAAACAAACTGTTGTAAGTCGAGGACTACCTGTACTTATAAAGTCATAAAGGCAATAAGTAAGTAAATCAACAAACCACTTCGAAACTGTTGTCAAAGATTTACACCAACACCTGAAATCAGCAGCTCAACTGAAAAGAGGATTTATTTTCGCCACAGAAAAAAAATGGACAAAATTGTGGCTATTTGAATATTGCTGAATTACAACTTCTAGCAACCCTCATTGGACTGCTGGAAATTGTGTCAGTAGCATTTGACTGGTCACAAATTTGCCATATTTGTCATTCACGGGGTGCTTCATTTATTTTAAAAGCCTGCATCAAAAAGCATTCTATGTTAAAAAAAATCCAGAAACAATATTTTGCTGTTGTTCATTTTTATTTAATTTCTTCCTCATACAGTTATGATTTGGTAATTTCTGCTTGACTGTGTCCAGTGATAATTAAAATTATCAACAGAAGATCAATAATGTGCATTCATTATTTTCCCATTCAAATTCCACTATTCAATGTTATTTGCTTCCTTGTTCCTCTAGCCTGGTTGATATGTTACCTTGGGACTATTTCCACACGCACCCCTCCGAGGAGCTATTTACTACTTAGCTGGCTGGACACAAAACATGGATGCCTCCTTCCTCATAGTGGTAGCTTCTGGAATCTGTCCTCCGCTAATGCTCTTCTTCACTTTTGACATTTTATTTAAAGGCCAACTCTGCACCTTGAAGCCTTTAGACCATTGGCCTTTTCTGAGAAGACAAAACTAAAACCAAAAAGGTATTTCCTCCCTAGGGATCAGAAAGGAAATTCTTCTTGGCCTTGTCTTTTCTCCTGAAGAATAATTCATCCTACGGAATTGGCTCTACTGTTCCGATGATCAAAAAATAACTGTTGGGACAATGACCAAGGCTTTGTTTTCTGTTACTGTCATAACTCTGAAGCCTGTGGGAAGAACACCGAGCCAGGAGAAGACGTCTGGACAACTATTCATTCTATTTATGGACTGGTTTTAGAGTCGTGCTTCCTAAGAGGATTTTTCCTTTGTTCCACATGGAAAGACTAACAGAATCAATATAAATGGTCCTCGACATACAACCGTTCGTTTGGTGATTGTTCAAAGTTACAATGGCACTGAAAAAAATGATTTATAACTATTTTTCACACTGTCGCAGCATTCACGTGGTCACATGATCAAAATTCAGACGGTTAGCAACTGACTCATATTTTTGATGGTTGCAGTGTCCCAGGGTCATGTGATCTCCTGACAAGCAAAGTTAACAGGGAATCCAGATTCACGTAAGAACTGTGTTACTAATTTCACAACTACAGTGATTTACTTAACAGCTATTGCAAGAAAGGTCATAAAATGGGACAAAACTCACTTAACTGTCTCGCTTAGGCACAGAAATTTTGGACTCAATTGTGGTCAAAAGTCAAGGACTACTTGTTCTCTTTATCAGCAATGAAAAAAGGTAATACCATCAAATTCCTTTCTGTGACAGCCTTACCTGTCATAAGGGAATTGCCTCCAAGAAAAACTGTGTGACAGAAACTGCTGCTATTTAAGATATTGCCCGGATTTACTCTAGACAGACTTTTTGCCAATTGCTTGCTCTTTGCCCCACTGTTGCATTGTTTAAGGACAATTTGACCCACTTGTGAAGCCCAGCAACCTAGGTAACAGTAATAAAACCTGGCTGGCTCCTTAGATCCACATAGCTTGCTAAAAAACATAAGGCCCCCCAGAGACCTACAGTAAATGACGGAAAGATGGGAATATGAATTAAATAAGATAATGTCTTCCTGACTTTAAATCTTTTCTTCAGAATTTTCCCACCTGTATTTTCCATATAATGAAGCTCTTGTCTGACATCACCTCTGTCCAGTAAGTCCCTATTGGGTTTTCAAAAAATACTATATCCCCTCATCGTCTTGGTTTGGGTCCATGTTCCCTTCTCCAACTTTTTCTTTAATTAAACTTAATCATATATTTGGATTGTTTTTCTGAAAATAGTTTAGTTTTACTTCCATACTCCTTTAAGATACACAAACACAAACACACACACACACACACACACACACACACACATTTCCATTCAAATTTTTCATTGCTTTTCTTCCTTCTTTACCATGCCACTAGAAATAATATAACATTGTCCAGATTTTTCCACAGGCACATCACATATGGACGTGTGTGTGTGTATGTGTATATAATTCCTTATTTTCTTTCCCTCATACAGTAGCATACGTTGTGTCCAGATTGTGTTCTGCTTGCAAATAAGAACTCTTGTTAAGAAAGGTGGTAGTGTACGTTTGTTATTCCTACTGTAACATTTAATATTAATATTTGCGCTCCTTTGCAAAAAATATCTTTATAATACAAATTCCTGTACTGCTTGCACTTCTGTTTGAGACATCTTAAACCATTCAAGAGGAATTGGGAGGTAGAGAGAGAAACAAGATGGTTACAGTCAGACACAATGAAAAGAAATTCATGAAAATATAGCTAGGATTTAAGCACTATACAGTAATAGAGCTATTGTGTATGTGATCACTCAGATGCAAAACATTTAGCATTCACTAGCTAAGTATAAGTAAGCATAGCTTAAAATACTAAATTATTGAAAAATATTTAAAAAACCAAGTTTTTGAAAGGAACAAAAGACTCGTATATAAACAATAGTAATAAATACAGATATTTTTATAGTTCCAGAAAGGAAATGAATCATCCCATGATTGAGAAATTATTAGTGATTGAATTTATATAAACAATTTTAACCTATTTCCAAAAACTAAATGACACCTAAACTTGTTAATGCTATCCATCTATCTCCATCTATGGAACAATTTTTAATCTTTCACCCAAGCTAACTTTTATCTTTTATATAAAGTCTATATTTAAGACATACCTCTTAGGGGTGTTTTTTGGTACCATATGAAACATTAAGTTAAATTACAACATAGCCAATATTTTGCTGATGACGTGCTTTTAAGTAATTGTTAATTTAGTATCTTTACAATGCTTTTTAAGAGGTATTTGTTCACACAATGAAGGCAGTCAGATTAATCTATTCTGAAAGGCTAAATAATCTTCCCTGCTGTTTAATAATCACCCTGTCTGTATGTTAACAAACTATGTGATTGCAAGAGAGACAAGTTGAATTTCAATCTGACTAGCCTTGCCTATTGCAATTGTCAGGTGTATCACCAGCCACACATGCTTGTCTGACAAAAGACCTTTACATTCTGCCCAATTAAGCTGCCCAACACACCTAGCTGAAGGAATATAGATACACCATAGTTTGAAAGAAGCCAAATTAATTTCCACAAGAGGAAAAGAATATTGTATTAACTTAACTGCTGATCATGACAAGATTAGCATTCCTTTAAATCAGAGGTGTCAAACTCAATTCACTGAGGACTGCATCAGGGTTGTGTTTGACCTTGGGACGCCAGGGGTAGGCGTGGCCAGGGTGGGCATAGCCAGCTCGACATCACTCATCGCTCTGTTTTCGGCCGCAATGGCCTCCTGCAGCCTTCTGCCAGTGAACAGGCTCCATTTTCGGCCGTGACAGCCTCCTGCAGCCCTCTGCCAGTGAAAACGGAGTCTAGGCAGGCCGCATGCGGCCTCACTGAGCTCCATTTTCTCTGGCAGAGGGCTGCAGGAGGTCGTCACGGCCAAAAATGGAGCTCAGGAGGGCCATGCAGAGGCACCGTTGGCTGGTCCTTCGCTCTTTCCAGGGCAGCCTCATGGGCCAGATCTAAGCACCCTGCGGGCCGGATCTGGCTCGCGGGCCTTGAGTTTGAAACCCCTGCTTTAAATTAAACAAAAGTATTTCAATGTTCATCTTTTTTTTAACAAGTGTATTGGTAAAAACACACATTACTTGAAAAACACCTTCAAGATGATTTAAAAAACTCAAGAACTACAGTAGAAATCCTTTTGTCCTCTATTCTTTATATTCTGTACCAGAATGGTTTACTGGATAATGGATCTGATGCATCCATTGCATAGCAAACCACATGTTGCAAATATAGCATCTTAATAATAAACTAGTTTTAGCATGTATTTTTATCATGACTTTTGCTCCAAATACTAAAATTCGTGAAATCTCAATATCTACTCTACATAATGATACAGATTTTAATTCAGTACAGAAAACAAAGGCCTGTAATTTTTATTCAAATGTACTATTTTTTTCTCCACAGAAAGTAAAAACATATCTGTTTAAAAATTAAAATAACATGATTAGTCACATAGAAGTTAGGGAGCTTAATTATAAAAGTGGATGTAATATATAAGAAATTTAAAATTACTATCATTTTCCAAAATATTGTAAGAACATTTAGTTTCAACTATAGACGATCAAAGCATAATAGAAAACTATAGTTGGGACACCTGTTGCCATAATTGGTGGACCTGAAGCTAATCTGATATGACAGAAAAGGAATATAGCAAAAGGCAATCCCAAAGTGTCAGTGCAATGCTGAATGTTACACGTATTATTTAATACTTTGTGCTACATTCCTATTCTATGAAGAAAATGTGAGCCAGTTAATACTGAAGACTGACAATAAAAAGCTTTACAAGCACCAGGGAATTTCACAATGGTAAAAAGAAGAGACTAGATTTGCACTGAAAAAAATTCCTTGTAATATTTAGTATTTTATTAATTATAATAGTATTGCAAGAAATATTGTCTACAGGTGACTAATAATACATCTAAATAATTTAAAAACATGAGTAGTTTGATGTTTGGCTACGTTTCTTTGATCACTGTGTAAAAATTGCTACTACTTGTAAAAATAATTTTTTTTCTGTTTCTCATATGGCTAATGTCATTGAATTCAGTTTTCCCAATGGCTGCTTGTTATTTTCTCTCCAAAAGGATTACCTGAGCTAGTCAAGAAATGTGCATTAAATAGGTTGTCAAATTTAGCTAATCATATATTATCACTGAATGCAAATGAAATATTCCTGTCACCATATATCTTTCTGGCTTCTTGTGCAGCATTTTTGGATTTTTTGCTAAATGGTTAGCAGGAAAGCACCATGTTAATAGTTTCAACTTTATTGGGATGAAACAGTTAATGTTAGACACAGATAGCCAGATGTTATCCTTTGGGGTTCAAACCCTCTACCAAAAGAAAGCAAGAATTAATAGCAAAATGTTGCAGGACGCAAAAGCTCAAGTGGGCTTTGTTTTACCTAACTGGGAATTGTATTACCAAGCTGCAGGGTTAACATGGGTGAAAGAATAGATAGAATTAAGGAATGTAAGATTGCTAACTCTGGAGGGTTATGATTTATTTATTTTGTTGTATTTATATGCCGCCCAACTCCCAGGATGGCAGGCAGGCAGGATGGCATTCCTTTTTGTGGTACGATAGAAGCAAAGCTCATGGATACTTTAAAAGACATTATATAAGTAATGTATTACTGACAATCTGGGACAGAATAAGAGATCAGCATTACCTCAAAATTCCAGTCTGGGTATCAACATTAGAAGCATT
>JANHJO010003713.1:94811-105764 GCA_032468235.1 Pseudoxyrhopus heterurus | reverse complement strand
AAAGGGGAATGGTGTTTGCAGGAGACAATTAGTTCATTTAATTAGGGTGAAGATTTGTTTCATGACTTGTTGCCAAGTATTTTCTGGCACAGGTTTGCACTTGGAAGCTATCGTCCTGGCAACTCTCCAAGCCTGATAAGGTCTGTAGTTGTAAATCAATCTTGAAAGACTGTTTGCTGGACTTTGCTGGATGTGAATGAGAGGAATTCACATTAGCCTAATAAAAAGGAATTTTGTCAGGACGAGGAGTGTGCTTTGTGATTTCATGAAGCCTAGGTCAGAACACATATTGCATTATTCAGAATAAAAGTAAAGGTTTCCCTGTCCATTGTGTCCAAATCGAGGGCGCAGTGTTCACCTCTATTTCTTGGCAGAGGGAGCCAGCGTTGTCTGGAGACACTTCCGTGGTCATGTGGCCTGCATGGCTATATGCAAAAGGCGTACAGAACGCTGTTACCTTCCCACGAAGTGGTACCTATAAATCCACTCCAATTGGATGCTTCCAATTGTCTTTTCAATTCACTGTTAGGTGGGCAATTACTCAGAATAGAAGGGTAGAAAAGCAAAGTTGGATTGATTCAAGAAGGGTCACGGTTGGTACATTTGTCGTATTTATGCAAATGTGTTCCTTACCCCATTCAACAGTTGTTAATCCAGTAATAGTAGATGATTAAAAAAAAAGCATGCCCAGACTATAGAGAATTCCCCCCCAAAACCCAATACCCTATTTATCCTTTATTTATTAACTAGATTGATAAGGACATTCAACTCAAACAATGTAATTCTGAGTGGTGTAAAGAACAAAAAAACAAACAACAAACCAACACCCCCACAACATTAAAATATATACAATATATAAAAATATAAAGTGGTGAATAAGTAGCATAACAAAACCGGCAAAATGGGACTCATTCAACTGCCCCCTAATGCAGTGAAATTCAGGTCCTGGGGTGAAATCCAGGTCTTGCCAGCTTTCCTAAAGGTAAGCAGAGCTGGAACATGCCATTTATCGGGGGGCGGGGAGGAATTGTCCCAGAGAACAGAAGCAAATGTATGTTTCCTTAAGATGATGACATTTCAGAAAAGGAACCTGCAGCATGCCCTCCATGTGGAGTATGTGGGTGGACAGGTATTCTTAGGAGCAGGTGGGAGAAATGCAGCTCTCAGAGTAGTCATATTACATGGGCAAAGAGATATGTCTTCTTGCCTCATTCAGAACTTGAACTATCATGTACATTTGACAATATGATAATATGCACCCACGTAATTGTGTGATCTCAATTGAGTCCTGCAGAAAAGAAGGACCAAAATTACATGTCCAGCACATGCGTGCAGCTATTTCTTTAAAAGGGGATCCTCACTATGAAGAAGTAAAAAGCAAACCCAACTCTGACAACCTCAATCCCATGTCTGAGTGTGTTTCAAATATCTGCTTGGGACTACTGTTGTACCATACAAAGGTTTGCCAAAAAAGTTCTGAAAACTTTACCCACTCCTCAACTCTTGATCCAGATCACTGTTTTACCACTATATTTTAAATATTGGGCCAGCCAAGCTGTGTTTGGAAACTCTGCTATAGAAAGGAAAATCTCCCTCTGTTAGGCATCATGAAAAAAAAGATCATTTAAAGAAAACAAAAAGTCTTCCTCATTTCTTAACATGACATTAATGGGTGACTACTTAACACGCTATAATGAGCAATGTCTAGATTGGCCTGGATGCTTCCATCACAGAATGGCTGTTTCTCCATGGACTGATTTGTTTGGGTTTTTTTTAAACATAACACCTGAATTATTTCAAATAATTTCCTGTCTGAAAGTTCAGGATCGGTTAATGTTGGGCAGGGCCCCTCCTTCTCCACAGTAAGCAGTTCAGATCTATTTATTGTCACCAGGCCGGCAGCTCTCATTGCTGTGTGACTGGTTTAATTGTGGGCTGTAATAAAGGTCATAATTAATATCCCAACACAGACACTAACAAACAATTTTAAATTGCCAGCATAATCAAATGATGCAAACATCTACGAGCTACAAAAGTTCATTGCCGCAACTGACAATTTCTTAATTGTATTCAGTCATTCATGGAAATTTTATTAACATCGAACTGATGTATCCTGCCCCGTCTTTGTCACAACACCAGGGATCTAATTTCATTATTTTCCACAAGATTTGCTTGACTACTGCCATGATTCTAATATTGCTTTCGTCCAGATGTTTATGCTATTTAAATTAGGAAGAAAAGGCTTTTGGGTAAACACAATTAAAGAAGTTTTTTTTTTTCAAATTTAGTTTAACAAACTTCTTTTAATTAATGCATATTGCTGCAGTGTTGATGCCTTTTGCCTTGATTTTTTATTTAAATTCAGTCATTCTCCACACCCCCTGCCATGATATGAAACACGTTCTGTTTGTACAGCTTCCTCTCTGCTTATAGCAACCTTTTAGAGGGTGTTTTTTTTTTACCTCCACTTATGTTTGAGTGCTCATTAGAGTGAAAGATATTGGCGCTTTTTAAAAATCCTTTACTCTTAAATCAACTTCTACTCAATTTTGCAATGCTATTGCCTATTTTAGCTATTTTTCTCCCCTTTGATTTGTTATATTTTTAGAAAGCACCTAAAATGAAAAGAGAAAGAAAAAGACAATTTTGTTTACTTCTAGATCTTAGTTCAGGACTGTGATAATTCTTGTACTCAAGCATCTAATCAAAGCCTGCTGATACTGCATAAATGTTGTTGTTAGTATTATTTCTACTTTGTGTTATAATCATGCTATAAATAGTAAAAAATAAAACCAACATTTGCTCAGACTCTAAGTGTTATTCTTTCTATCCAACTGAGATAGAAATTATACACACACACAAATACACATACACATGCGTACACACATATTTAGATAGATAGATAGACAGACAGACAGACAGACAGACAGACAGACAGACAGACACATATTTAATAGAAAAACAAGGAGGGTTACAGAGGTAATGGGACAGAGATGATCAAATTGTGGTCCACACAACACTTACAGTTCACAGAAGCTACCAGAAAGTCCATTGTTGTATGTTCATACAACACTCCCAAAATGGTAGTTTGCAAAAATGGATCCATGACTGAAAACTGAGTTATTGAAGGATACAAATGATAATATAAGCATCAGTGTGAGAACTAGCATTTAAAAAATTAGTTTTACTTTCAACTAGTTTCACTACAGTGAGGGAAACTGTGGTCTTGCAGCCAAAGAAGTAACAATGTGAATAGAAAATACAATACTTAGTAATTCCCTAGTCATGTGCCTAATAATTTTTTCCTTTTCTTGAAACAACAATTTAGTAACACAGTTCAGTGGTCTATTTGGGCTCCTAGCAGGCTTCAGTGGGTCTAGAGCCAGAAGCTGTACACTTTTGTTTCAAGCTAAATTTGTGTCCTCATTCAGAGTTCAGCCACATGCATACACATAGCTTCTCAGGAGAGTATCAGTTTTTCTTCAAGACTGAAGAGTTTACAATGAAGCAAAGGGATGTAAATGAAGCAAATGCTTGTCTGCAAAGTTTGCTTTGAAATAGGAGCAAGCAGAAGAATCATTTAAAGTTGGTCTAAGTTTCAGAGAGCTCGGTCCAGGTTATCAGTGAGTCCAAAGCTCAGAAATTCAAGAATAAAATCCACACATGAATTTCATACATGAATCAAAAGTCAGACGGTCAGACATTATTTGAGGTAAAGAGAGCAAAACTCAGCGCTTAAACAAGACTGCAGCCAGTTGTCAATAATCAGAAGATTTACTCTTTTGCTTGGTGAGGAGCCTAATAGAGCTTTGCTGTTTTGCTCTCTTCTCTACTCATCTGGTGCAGGCACTGGAAGCTTTCCTCCAGAAATGATTGTGCTATTCTCGTTTTTGCATGTGCATTACTGATGGAGAGTAAAACTAGGCAATACGGTTTTTTCTTTCTAATGCAAAGGATAAGAAAAGAAATATTAAGCACTAGAGGCTCTGTATTCATGCCCTACCATTGAGGAGATCACAAATACAATTCCCAGTTATGTATCATTGAAAAACAGAAAATGGGCTCCCAGATGCTCTAAAATACAATATGTCTTACCGTAAGTGCTCTCCAAGTCTTCTCTCTCTCTCTCTCTTCCTC
Organism: Pseudoxyrhopus heterurus; assembly: GCA_032468235.1. Classification (NCBI taxonomy): domain Eukaryota; kingdom Metazoa; phylum Chordata; class Lepidosauria; order Squamata; genus Pseudoxyrhopus; species Pseudoxyrhopus heterurus. Next base: position 101,627 of record JANHJO010003713.1, on the reverse strand, counting down.
TCCCCCCCGCTCTCTGTCTTAGACTGGACAGTCCCTCAAAGAGAGGAGTGTGTTCTTAAACAAGGATACATATAATCTTATGAGGATACACAGAATTTAATTCCAGCCAGTTTCTAGAGAATTCATCAAGTATATCCATATACTGTATTTTTTAAACTTCATGGCTATAGAGTGGATTACTTCAATCCCTCTTTAAGAAAACAAAAGGAGTAACCCTGAAGGAAGTGTCAGCTCTGCAGGGTAGGCCAGGACAGGCAACAAACTCCAAGCATCTGAGTACAACTACATTCTTTGATGGTAGGCCAGCATTTTTCAAGTTCAATTACTTTATGACTTGTGGTCTTTAACTCTCAAAATTCTCCAATCAGCATGAATGTCGAAAGCCTGTATATGTCTTCCTTTCCCTTCCCTCCTTCTATACCCCTGCAAATTAGGGTAGAGCCAGTTTGAGTTTCTTTCTCATGCTTCTGTATTTCCCTGGGCTTAAAGTATGCTTTGGTGTATGTAACTGTCACGGCCTTTGCCTAGCTTCCTCAAGGTCCTCTCCATGGCTCTTTTAGCACTTGCAGAAACTATCTTAGCTGTTATTTTTTGAAACCATGGATAGGTTGGGGGAAGAGGGGAGTGAGCCAGCTTCAGGAAAGAAGAAGTAATACATTCGCCATATAAGGCTGGACTATATTGTCAGAAGTTGTTTTAAGGACAAAAGTGGAATTGCTGTTCAATTTCTTATAGACTGTTTTTGGCCCTGGTCAGCCATGTTGTTCTCCACAGTTGACCTTCTTTGATTTTAACCATGATTTTGTCACCTCGCCCTCTCTCAACTTGCACCAGTTTTCTTCAAACTCACAACTTATCTGAAACATGTCATTGGAGGAGATGACCTTACAGCATGTGTTCTGATATCTGATTCATCTCCCAATGTACCAGTAGGAAAACGTCCTAAAGCTCAAGGTAGGACTTTGGACAAATCAGGTGTTTTAAAAGTTTTAATGAAAGCAACCTATAGCCCAAGTGTTTCCCCAAGCTAAGGGAAATGATAATCAATTCCCCTCCCCCTCAAAAGGACACCCCAAGCAATAAGACACTGCTACTAATTTATTTTTACCCTTTTTATTTTAAAAAAGAGAAAAAACTTAACAGATTTATTTTAATTTTCAACAATTCTGCTAAATGATGAATAAGCTACTTAAATCAGAAAATGCCTAGGCATAAAGCCTTATACTGAGTCAGGTCACTTGACCCAAAAGAGCTTGAACAATTCAATTTTTGCAGGTTCCACTATGAAGTGCCTTCCACATTTCCTGAATTGATTTGAGGACTGAAATCCAATGGCTCTTAGATGTTGTGCTTTCCTGAATGTTCTGATATACTTATCAGGGAAAAAAAGAAAAAGGAAATGTCTATTGTAATTTTAAGAAACTGAAAGGGGGAAAACAAATGTTAGTCCTTGACTTATGACTGGTCACACAGCCACCATTCAAAATTCCGATAGATGTACCTGGGGGACACCTACAACCTGGATTCAGAGTTCCAATGGTTGCCCCTTCCACGGTCATGTGCTTTGGGTGCTTAGCAACTCAGCCGCATTTATGGCTGTTTGCAGTGTCTCGCAGTCATGTGATTGCGTTTTGCAATGGTTTTCCCAAAACCCAGAATTTACTTCCAGTTTTCGACACTATCTTTGCCAATAGTAAACTATTGGCTCACTTAACAATCACGGATTTTCTTAATGACTGTGATGATTTGCTTAATGACCGCTGCATAAAAGGTCATAAAATTGGTTCAGTCACATGACTAACCCGCTTCATTGCCATCGTGAGTTATGACTGCGATGGGCAGGCTCCATTATGATTGTAACTTGAAGACTATCTGCATTTAAATCTGCATAATCATGAGTGTATTTGCACACACATTTGTGAAAGAGAAGCAGACTACAAGAGGCAGGTTCATTTGCTCTGAATGGCTGAAGCTTTGCAATTAGCTTTTCACAGCACTTAACAATCTCAGATGTTTTACTGGAAAGACAGTGAGGCGTCTCTATGGAGCATATATTCTACCATTAAGCTATTATCCTGCCTTGTATATACCTGCTTTTGTTATTTTTAAAACTATCTGGGAAAGCACATCAATATTATCATACACACATTGCAAAAAGAGAGCAGGGATTCAAAGCTTCATCTTACCCAAGGGCTTATGGAGAATTTATGGTAGTCACTGACCTAGAATCACCTAGTAATCTTTATGGCTGAGTAGGGATCTGAACTTGCTTTTCTACTGTCCAAATTTATAACTAGCTACTACCAACACAATTAAAAAACAGGAGTGACTGGAAGACAAAAAGACCTTTTGGGGAGGTATGAAAAAAGAAAAGAATATCGCTCCTAATCTTGAATCATGTTCTGAAGGGTATTATGATGTTCCACAGGGTGAACACAATTGTTTTTCACAATTACAACCATTGCAGCATCTCCATGGTCACATGATCAAAATTTGGAGGTTTGGCAACTGACTCATATTTCTCAGGGCTGCAGTGTCCCAGGGTCATGTGATCATTTTTTGCGACTTTCTTGCAAGAAAACTCAATGGGGAAGCCAGATTCACTTAGCAACAGGTTACTAACTTAACAACTGCAGTGATTCACTTAATAACTGTGGCAAGAAAGGTCGTAAAATGGGGCAAAATTCACTTGTTTCACTTAGCAACAGAAAGTTTGGGTTCAATTGTGGTCGTAAGTTGTGGATTACCTGTAATGGTAAAAAGAGAAGGTTTTTTTTTCTTGTAAGATTTTAGAGTATGTTTGTACTGGTACTTATAATTGCGGTAAAGAAAATTGGAGAAAGTTACTTCTTTCTATTTCTTTTCATTCGTTTTTGCATTTTTTCTTTCTTTACTTTGTATTAGTTCTTGTTAGTTTTCATCTTTGTCTTAAAATAATAATAATAATCCACTCACATATTGTGCCAATAGATTATAACATGCTAAGTTTGGGAGAAGAATTCGATGCATATGAAGGTCGCCACCAGCTAAGGAACTGGCAATACTAGGGGAGAATAAAATAGGAGACAAATAATTGGGGGGGGAAAGTCACAAAGCATCAAGATCTGAAAATCAAAACTGAAATTATGGCATAAACCGGCCATTGTGAATCCAGTGGTTATTGGCACACTGGGTGCCATTCCAAAACATTTTGGATGGCACTTAAAAATTATTATTATTCACTCTCTGTGGTTGTTTTTTTTGTATTGTTGTATATTTCCTGGAATTGCTCTGATTATTAAGATGGCTTGTAAAGTGATTCAATAAAATGAATAAATAAGAATATATTATGTTATTTTTATGATGAAAGGCTGGAAAGAGTTAGTGAAGGATGTAAGGTTGAATAGAAGTTGTTTTGGGCGGTACTGTTAAAAGTGGATCTTGATAAACAGTAGACATGAAAGAAAAGAAAAGAAAAAAGAAAAGAAAAGGAAAGGAAAGGGAAAGAAGAGTAAAAGTAGAATGACTATGGGAAGAAAGTATTCTATTTTTATGAAAATATATTAGAACATAACCTTCCTATGGAATGAATGGAAAATTGACAGAAGAAAAAAGAATGTAGAAACTGTTTGTAAAAGTGCTACATTACTAAGTGCCAAAAGAGTTTATAGAGTGATGCTAAAGGAAAATATAATAAAGGATGCTTGACAGAATGATGAAGTACAGGAGGCTGTATATTAGAAGAAACACATGAATGCCGCAAAAAGATGAGGATAAGAGAAAGATACTGTATAATGTATAGAATGCTGTGCACAGAAAAGAAAAGGTAAGTGCCTAGATTATAGTCAAACACAGCAATGAACAGTTCAGGTGAGAAGCAGAGGCAGAGGAAATGCAATGCAAGTGATTCTGAGGGAAATTAAATGTTGTTTTGGAAGTGGATGGAGTAAATACTGTAGGAAACCTTCAGCAGGGTGAGTATTATTAAAAATTGATAGTGACAACATTACCTGGGATAAAACGAAAATGTTTAGAGATCTGTATGTGAATGTTCATGGATCAGAAACAAATGCTATCAAAGTCAGTCTTCAAAAAGAAAAATAAGTGCTATAATATTGTTGAAAACAGTAAGGCTGAAGATCTACTGTAGGTTGCATAAACTGTGAAAACAGTAAATGGAGAGATAATTTGCTTGTGGAATATCTCTACATTTATTATCATTTTTTGTAAAGACTGCATCTGCACCTGGGAGAATGTCATAATTGTTTCTCTTTACAAAGGGGAAGTAAAGGTAGCAAGGGTGAATGAACAAACCGCAGGGGAATTATAGTTTTTTTTTCAATGGGAAAGTACTTGGCAGAATTCTAAACAAGAGCTGACAATAAGCAAAAGTCCAGTGGAGCTTTGCTGCTGGATAGTATGCCAGCCAGGTTTTACACTTCAGAATGTTGCTGAGAAATGGATGCATGAGAAAAAGAAGGCTTATTGTTTCTTTACTTTTAAAGAAAATGTTTGCAAGTGAATAGCCTTTAATTCTTGGACATTTTGTGCAACTACAGAGCTTGGTTGCTGAATGCAATAATAGTTATAGAAATGCATTAGAATAAATAAGATGCTTAGCAAATGGTTCACAGATTAAGACAGGAATGTGTGACATGCTCTTGCTTATGGAAAAATGAATAAGGAATGTTTGCAATGAAATGTGAGTGGTGTTTCTTGGGACGTAAAATAAGTGTTCTTTTCAATGCAGATAAAGTTGTGTCATTACAGTCACTCAGGTAGAACGCAGCAAGCAGTATGTATCCAAAAATTAAAAGATGGAAGGTCAAAGCATTGACCAGTTGCAACTTCCAAGTAAATGCTAAAAAATGGAGCTGATTTAGTAGATGTTAGTAGAATATTTACTAAATATGGAGAAATTGAGAAAATTTCAGACATGCAAATTTGCAGTAGAAAGATAGCGAGTAGTATGTGGACTCCTGCAAGGAATAAATGAGACTTGGATATGTCAGAGACATAAAAGTTAGTTTAATACAATGGGGAGGGAGTACTTAAAAAGTCTGTCTGGGAAAATAAGAAGAGACAGGGTCAAGAATGAATGGAAGCTAAAACGTATTTTGAGTTGGTTTGCTAATATGAAAGGAAGGACTAAAGGTTAAATTGGAAAACAAAAGAAAGAACCAGTAAAGAGGGAGAGGAAGACAGAGGAATTATATCTGGATGAAGTTGATGAGATACAGATGAGATTTTTTTAAAAAAATCAAAGATAATACAATGAAATATTGTATGAATATGTTAAAGTGCAAGGGTGATTTGCAAGGCTAGAAAGGCATGGAGAAGTATAACAAGCAGTTTTCGTGTAGACTAGTTTTGGTTTGTTTCCATTTCTCTCACGCTTTTAAAATCTTTGCCTTACCATTTTTTAGTGCTTTTCTGTGCTATGCATTATGTTGCTTGCCCCAAATGCAAATAATGCAACTATCCTTCATTTTCAATTCCTAGTTTGGCCACCAGAACTATAATCACAATGCTAGCAACTCCTATAAAGGACAACCTCTATTTAAGACAATCCAAGACACTGTGGATTCTGTGGATGTTGCTTCAGGATTGGAAGAAGGAAGTCTTTCAGGCAGGAGTACAAAGTAATAAAGGATTAAGTAGGAAGGATGAGAACTAGAAGCAGGTGGGAACTAGGCTTATAACCCTAATCCTGACCCTAACCCTAACCCTAGACCATGGGTGCCCAAGCTTTTGGCTTGCCTGGGCCACATTGAGTGAAGAGGAATTGTCTTGGGCTGCATATTAAATAGATAATGTAGTTAATGTATATAAATCACATAATAATTGTTATGTATTGTATATAGTATACATAGTTTCAGTTGCAGTTTTCAGTCTGGTCCTCCTGTTGGAGTGGGAGGATACTTTCTCCTGATTGGTTGTCTGGCTGAGCAGTTTCCTATAAAAGAAGCTCTCTCAGCCAGGCAAGTTCAGTTACAGTTGCCTTCCAGGGAATCCTAAATAAAGAGCTGTTAGAAGTCACTCTGGCCTAGCTTCCATTCTTCGCCCAGAGCTTAACAGATTGAATATTTAAAAGCATATTCTAGACAGACATTCAAGAAGGAGACCTTGTTTCTTCTCTCAGAAGAGGTATGAATTACAACAGAACAGATCCAAATATGGCACATTTTGATATTATAGCTAAAAGAGGACTCCTAATACGACAGCACTTCTGTAATTTGTTGCAGTTTGTTGTTATAATGTTGAGTTGTTTTTTTTTTTAAAGCTGGCTGTGATATTGACAGAATTAAACCATAGCAGCTTGTGGTCAGAGAGATGGGAGTTAGCAACTGTAAGTTGAAGTTTGCCAGAAGGGCAGGTGTCTATCCAGTGAGAACACATCTTAAAGGCCTGCTAAGCATTCTCCTTCCATCTAAGTTTAAGGGAACCTGGACAAAACAACAGGCCTTCTCTATGGTGGCCCCACTTCTTGGAATTCAAAATTCTAGAAGTTTGTAAAGTTCCTCTTGGCATTTCAAAAATAACCTTCATACGATTTTGTTAGAACAGGGCCCTCCAACCTCTGGGCTGCAGCCCAATAGTTGGCCATGAGCTGTTTGCAACCGGGCCACAGAAACGGTGGGTGAGCAAGGATCCCCACTTGCGTGAACAGTGGGCGAGCATGTCCATGTGTGCTCCATTTGCGTGAACGGTAGGCAGCGTGCACACCACACACACAAATAAAACTGTGTAATTCTTATGCTATGTTAAGGTGACCAGACGTCCCGCTTTTGGCGGGACAGTCCCGCTTTTTTAAAATTTGTCCCGCGTCCCGCGGAG
>JANHJO010003713.1:44372-56645 GCA_032468235.1 Pseudoxyrhopus heterurus | reverse complement strand
TTATTATTGTTTATATTTTGAATTACAAGGGGGCACCAAAATCTTTTAAGTGCTTAGGGCCCCTAAGGGTCTTAATCTGGCCCTGGTCATGATAGTGTCCCTTGTCCTGCCAGGAAGCAATACCAGGGGACAGCAATCTCCTTTAAGCCCTTTGTATGAGTTTCCCAGAGGCCAACATGAGGAAGAGGAGATGGAATTGAGTCTATTTGCCCTACAGGCAAAACTAGTGCAACCCTATATAGCACTATAACAAGAATAAGGCATTTTCAGCAGTGGGTCATAGTTAACTTGAAATATTTTTCTATGCCCCAATTAAAGGCAGGGTTTGGTATACCTGCTTACTTGTTTCTTTGCTTTTTTCCCTTCCCTCCCTTCTTTCCTTCATTCCTTTTTCATTCTTGTATTGATATTTCTCCCCACACCCCACCTTCGTTGTTATGTTACTGCACAGCTGGGAAGCTGAATCTTCACTTTTGATTTTATAATTACACAAACAATGTGTGACTAGTAGGCTTGGTAGGGAGGCTAGTCAAGGGAAATGGATGGAGGAATATTATTGGACTACACCGCTGCTTAAGGAGAGGGGAGGGAGAGAAATAAAAAATAATCGAGATACTGTACTGTGCCGACTGCTCAGTACATTGGCTTGAAAATTATCCCATTTAATACAAGATGCACATTGTGATGGAAGAAACAATATCCTCCAGGTTCTATTGGTCAGCTTGACATAAATACAGGGTAAAGCATCTGCACCCATGTTGACATGATAAACTCTCTTGTGATATAACAACAATCATCAAATGCCCTTCAATTTCTGTCAGTGCTGCCAAGTAATGTGTATTTTATTGCTAAAAGTGATAACAGTTTTTTTCAGGTTGCAAAAAGCCTCAAATGCTATCTACATATTGCTTTTCTCCCAGCCCCACCCCCTTTTTAAAAAATCATAGTTAAAGCCAATTTGTAACAGTAAATGCCATAGACAATATGATTGTGTGAAGATGAACAGTTTGTGTATCATGGTGATATTGGCAATTACATTAATTGGTTGTCTCCAAATCCTAGTTTTAGGAGAATGGACAGATTTACTTTCTTCATAGTACATAGATTTTATAAGTTTCATCATGTTGGTCACTTTTATTTATGAATTTTATGGGTAGAGAGTTTCAATCCTCTTTCCATGAGATAAAATTTTGCCTCAAATGACTGAAGATTTACTTCCTCCCTGCTTGCAAAACTGGACTGTGGGAGGGTGCATACCATGTAGAATCCAATTGACCCTATACTGTTCAAACCAACATCACTAAAACTAAGAGGTAACAACTATAACCTCTGCTTTAGAGCCATATCCAAAGGTTAATATTAGTTGGCAACAACAATTAAAGAAGGAAACATCTTCCTCAACAATGTGTGTGTGTGTGTGCGCGCGTGCGTGCGTGCACGCATACATGCTCATACATGTTCATGTATCTTTTAGGCCGCCCAGAGTCCTTCGGGAGTTGGGCGGCCTAAAAATTCAATAAATAAATAAATAAATAAATAAATCTGCAGCAGGGCTGTCGAACTCCTGTCCTGTGGGCCGGATGTGTCATGCGCTGGCCCCGCCCATGCCTGGTTTAACAAAGGGGTAAAAGGTCCTGATATGTCATGTGACACTGCTTTGACGACATGAGTTTGACACCCCGATCTACGGTATGTATGCTTTTCAGAAGGCAAACCCTAAAAAAAGAACAGAATCAAGCCCAAAAACTGGAGGATGGATGGAAACGAGGTGTGAGAAGAGAACTGAAGAAAGAGCTGAATAGGAAAACAGAAAGCTTTGTAGGAGGAGAACCAGATGATCTATATTCACCAAAAAATCAGGAGGAGCCTGGTAGCATGTTCTCAGACTAACACTTTTATTGAAAGGCATACTATATGTTTTCATGAACTGCAGCTCAAATCATCAGATTTTTTTTAAAAAAAGCTTATGTCTTTTAAGCAAACTTGTTAATCCATAATGATAGTAACCATTTGTATCTCCCACTCATTCAGTTCAGTTCATATACCCCTATCCTGATTGAAAGGTAATTGGATGGAAAAAAAAAAAACCCTCTCCATATAGGGTAAGTTTTGCAGTGAATCCCACCTGTGTTTGCTCTGTGGAAGAGTGGAGCCTAGGTAAATCCAATACACTGAACATCGAATTTGATCAATGTGCAATTCTCTCTCCCTCCCTCCCTCTTAGTATGTGTGTGTGTGTGTGTATTTGTTTGCATACATGTGCCTTTGAATCGGTCTTGATTCTTAGCACTTACATGGACAAGTACCTGCAGTTTTCTTGGCAACATTTTCCAAAATGTGCTACTTCCTAGGACTATAAAATAACAGATTTAAATCCTGACACTGCTTAAAAGCATCCAGGATAATTTTAAATCATAATGGAAAGCACAGCATCCCCCAATTTGACTGAATTTTCTCTTTGTGCCAATGTTTTTAGTTTCAGCTTCAAAATAAGGTAGGATGAATTTCTTAATCTCCCCAATAATATCTTATTCCCACAGAGAGCATGCTACTTGCACTTCCAGCTAAGATGTAGGAGAAATTTTGAGGCAAGAATCTCTCTCCACTTTCAAGTACTTGTCACAATAACAGGGACATAAACAGAGAAGCAGCTAAGGGCATCCCAAAAACTGCCAAAATGTATGTGGTCTATAAAGAACCTATTTGAGCCTCTGACTTTGGCAAAGGAAAACAAGGATCTAGTCCTTAGCGATTTTCAAGCATTTATTCCAAAATTACTCCTTTCTCCCTTGACACTTCAAGTCAATAAACAGCAACCAACAATTATGCCATTTGATTGCTGAAATGAAATAAATGCTCTTCTTTGTCCCTGGATATAATCCTATGAGACTATTCCCTCTTGCTCTCTTATTCTGCTGCTCAGTGAACCAGTAAGGAGAATATTATGAGTTTTGGGTATTTATTTAACAAAAATCCTGACATATAACAAACCTTCAAAGAATGCAACAGCTGCTGTACACAATTGAAATCTCTTTTAAAAAAGGCTTGTCCATTGCTTCTAGCATTTCAGTTATATATATATAAAAGTTGCATTATACCGGAATAATTTAGTTCATCGCTTCTTAGCTTGGCAGTTTCAAGATGTGTGCACTTCAGCTCCCAGAATTCCCCAGCCATCATGAAGTCCACATGTCTTAAAGTTGCCAAGGTTGAGAAACATTGATTTAGCTGACATTGCAGAGATGCAGAAATGGAGTTAAGGAGGATGAGGCAGGTTCCCCTCCTACAGATACATAGCTGGCACTGCCCACCTGCCCAAAGGTGAATCTCTGGAGCCCAAAGTACAAACACACCACCCTTTCCAATGTATACAGTATATATTCTAGCAGGGCAGAAATAACACCAATTTAAAGAGATATATTATATAAAGGGTTGAGTTTCTCAATTGGACAAAAGGGAGACGAAGCAAACCACAAAACCTTCACTATGTGAAGGAAATGCTAATTTAATGGTAAGAATTGACCTCCCTCCCACTCAAAAATAAAGACAGGTATAACTGGAATAATTCTCACTTTTTTTAAAAAAAAAAGAAAATAAAAGTAAAATCCCCTCCATAGAAAGAATTACCAGGCCAAAGACTTCAAGTTGTTAGTCTTTCCCCTGAAATGCTAGTTTTCTGTCTGCAGAAAATAAGAGGAACGAGAGAGCATTCCATCCAGTGTTTTTCAAACTCTGATCTAAACCTACCATCTGAAGAAATGCACTTTTTTAAAAAAATAAATTTTATTGTTTATTTAAAAAAAACAGAAACAAAAAAGAAAAAACAGAGAAAAGAAAAAAGAAAGAAAAAAACATAAAATTCCATTTTTACATTAAAGATTACCATCTGAAGAAATACACTTATGGCAGGAATGTGAAAGACAATTCTCCCGTAAATGTGCCTGCCTAGCACAGAAAAGTAAGATGGTTGGAGGTTGGCGTAGAGATAGGGATTCCACACGCTGGGTTTGCATTTATACGTCCTTTGTATTTCTAGTCCTCATGAGAGTCATTCTTAATAAATATCTACACATGTTCTAAATCCAGAATGATATATATGTGTTTACTGCATCTACCATCACCATTTTATTTATGCATCTGATAAAGTTCTTGTTCACAAAATGTCATGGAGTAAATTGTAAATCTGCATTCCTTTGCATTCAGTTTGGAAGAGGTGCTTTAGAGTGGATGGGAGTGTAAACACACTGTCTGTCTGCAGTTGACTCAAGCAATTGTTTGTTTTTCCAGGGTCACAAGAATCCAAAGTAATGCATAGTCTTGATAAATCAGTTAGGGAGCAATTTGTTACACCAATGTCCTAGTTTCCTGCCTCTGACTTTCCCTTTTTCTCATGTAGTGCTTTGTATGTGGGTCCTTCCTTCATTGGAAGAGGATAAACTGTACACATGTGTAGAGTCAGACATTAAGTATTCACCATGTGTTTAGCCAGGAATATCTGCAGAGAGGTAAAGAAGTTAAAATGGCAGCCACAACTTTAACATGCATCATAACAGACACAAAAATGGAATGGGGATTCAAATATATGATTGTGGTCACCATCTTGAATGTTTTATCCCATCCCATGCCCATGGACACCCCCGCCTCTAGAATCGAGAAAGTAATAGTTTCATAGCATTTTAAAGATTAAACTGATTACACTATAACCACATAAGCTTTCATAGTCTCTTCCTCTATCAGATTCAAGATTCTGAGTTGTCTCGGCTAAAACATTACCTTTAAAATATTTCAGTCCCAGTGAAGATAGAAGAGTCCTGCTGCAACTCCATCAAATCAGATTATTCTGCCAGTAAAGATGAATATGTATGTAGCATGAAATGATGTAGGGACTGGTGATGTTTTGTAAATTGTGCATTGCACAAACAGCGTTTAGCTATCAACATAAATACTTTTGCCCCTTACAATTAAGAATAAACAGCTGGCTGTTAATTTAAAACTGGAAGAGGAAATGGTCAGAGTGCTAACATGAATTGCTAGACACAGCTCTTTAGGTATCAAACTCTGGAATTTAAAAAAAATCCATTAAACAAAGGTTTAAGGATAAATTATTTACAAGATCCATTAAAAAAACATTAGGCAATGTCATTTACAAAAGAAATAGCCGACAAGCCAAGCAATCATATTGTTAGATATTTGCCTTAGTCACCTTAAAATCATAGATGGAAGAAGAAAGAAAACAAAGATTTTATTCAGCCCGGAGTTGCATCTTTTGGTAGAAGTAATTTTTTCAGTTTCGGTTCAATAATGCTTAAGCAACAATCCCATTCCTCTTCTTGAAAATCTTAGATGAATTTCAGTGACGCTAGCATACTTAGTGTAATATATCAACCACACAGAGTGAAGCCTCTATAGGCTAGTATGCAAACCATTATCTCCCCACTTATGAGAGACTATGGAAGCAGGAGAAGAATTCAGGTGCTGTGCAAAAAGCCAGCCCAACCCATATGGGAAAAAATATGTTTCTTGTGGAACCTAGGAAGCATGCGTTTCTGTGGCTGCCTGTGTGTTCTGTCTGCTGATATATGACACACCTCAATTTTGCATTTAGGAAAAAACCATTAAGACCTAGCTTTTTCCTTCAGTGTTTGGATCCAGTTGAGTGGAGTATTCTTTTAGTTCTTTAATTATCCCATTTCGTTGACATTTTATATTTTATAAACGGGATGGTGGTGGCAATGTTTTATGATTAACATTTTTTTTTTCAGTTTATTGTTTGCTTCTGTTGTATGCCACCCCAAATCACTTAGTTTGAGTTGGATGGCCCAATAAAACCTTTAAATCAATCAATCAATAAACAAAATCCCCATGTAAGCTCTCTTGAGCTCTTTGTTGAAAAGGTGGGATATAAAATTAACAAAAAATTATAAATACACGTATCTAACATTTTAGAAGACACCCTTTTGATAGCAAGTGAGACACATTTGTTGCTTCTAATAAGGGCATTGATTTGAAGGTTTGGGGTCATTTAAGAACTGTTTCTTTTGGCATGTATTTAAGGACACCATTGACATTTTAATTTTCTTTGGGGTTGCCTTTTGATTCTTTTTCTTTATTATATCAATTTACCAGCAATTCTCATGAAAGAGTAGTAAGTGAAAAGTGCTTGTATTCATCTTCTCCGCAATGCCATAGATCCATTTCTTTCTTTTCTCTGCTACTTTTGCCACCTTTCAGGGCAACCTAATCCAGATGCAGTGTCAGTCCTTTGTGGTAGTCCTGACTCAAATACCAAAGCCACAAATACTAAAACTACTTTTATTTTAAGGTTACAGTAATAGAATCTTGCAAGTCAAAATGTGCTTTTCCACACCTTGCCTTTATCCTGAAAAGAAATAGGGTCAAGCCAGAGTTGCTTTCACACATCACATTCTTGCTTTGGATTGTGATTTATCTGACCATTGCCTTGGCGGAAGTTTTTTCCTCCTCTTCCTCAAGGTTATTCTCACTGCCCATTACATGCAGACCTCAGATCATTCTATTCTGGAATGTGTCAATGGGTCCCCTCTGAGATTCCTTTTCCAACCAGAGATGTACCACTGATCTCTACCAGCTCTTGGTCGTACCTCTTCTAGTAACTAACATTAATAAGGAAACAGACTCTGAGACTGCAAGGATTACATTGCCACCATGAGTTTCAACTGCTTTAAAAGCCATCCAGGATGGTAGCCACCACAAGATTTTGCGGCATGAAATTGCACAATTTAGCAATCAGCTGTATGAAGTACCCTGGTATTCAGTTGGCCGAAATGCTCAGGTTATGGGTATGGGGTGGAGAGCCGTACAACATAGCAGAGAGTGAAGAAGGAATTGCCATGATTATTAGCATCCTGTCCTAACACTGTTGCTCCCCTGCACTGAAAAAGGCAGCATGCTGTGCCAATGACCTAATTATCCATCACAGATTATGCCATTATTGGTCCTCCAGCCCAAGGGACAGCAAGTTCTCCATCTGTGAGGACAGCAAGAGTAGAGCACCAGTGGCTACAGCTGTCCTAATCTGTCTCCCAATGTAATAACCCCTGAGCTTTGTTAAATGACCAAGGTCCTAGCATTATGAAAGAGAAGATCCTCCTTTCTACCCAAGTAGTAATCAAGGCAGCTTTGCTATAAGCATATAGTAGCTTTGTTAATGGTAGGTGATTATGTTTTTCTACAAATTTAGTTACAATGTGGCCAAGGTGTTCCATAAAGGAAATAAGGAAAATCAGCCACTAGGAGTGCTTTAGTGACAAAACTGTGTGACAAACCAAACCACCACAGTGGAGTAGCAAATTCTGCACATCCAAAAATAAATAAAGTCAAAAAGGTCACTAAAGACATTTTAATTAAATTCTGAATTATACTAAGAGTAAGGTAGAAAAACAGAAAGGAACTACTGCGAGGTAAGAAAACGTTTGTAAAATGGTTAGGCAAAATCTGATACAACATTCGTCTCAGTAATGATAATAACTAAAAGGGTTGCTCTAGGGATGACTGTAGGGAAACATTAGATTCACCAGATCCAAAGGTATCCCGTTTGCCCCCAGGAAAAAAAAGCCATATTTATTTTTCCTCATGCCTAGCAATCCAATTCCCATCTGGAACCACAATTTATCCCAGTTAATCTCATAGAACATTTGATTAGCAGTCCTAGGCTGCATCAACAATGTCATATGAAGTGTTAGTATCGCTTTATACTACACTGATAAGACCACACTTGGAACACTGCATCCAATTTTGGTCACCATGATCCAAAAAAAAATGTGCAGAGAAGAACAACAAAGATGCTTAGGGACTATAAGCTAAAGCACACGATGAAGAGTGATAAGAACAAGATATGTCTATCTAGTCTAACAAAGAGAAGGACTAGGGGTGACATGAGAGCAGTCTTCCAAAATTTGAGCGGCTGTCACAGAAAGGAAGTGGGGTCAACCTAGTCTCAAAAGCACCAAGGGTAGGACAAGAAGTAACAGATGGAAGCTTATCAGAGAAATATCCAGCCTAGAAATAAGGAGAAATTTCCTGTCAGTGAGAACATTCAGTGGAATGGCTTGCCTTCAGAAGTTGTGAATGCTCCATCATTGGAGATTTTTAAGAAGAGATTGGACATCTTTTTGACAAGAGTAATATAGGGTCTCCTGCTTGAGAGCAAAGGGTTGGACTAAAAGATCTCCAAGATCTTTTCCAATTCTGTTATTCTGTAAATTATCTTACAGATATTTCAATAACAATTTTCAGACATGATTACTCCTGTGATTATATCTGAGAGATGTAGGTTTTTCTTCCTTTATAAAAGATGCCAAAAGAACTCTACTTAGAAGCCCAACCAACCCTTTTTCAGATCCTGTACCAAAATCTGCCAGACTTCAAGAAACACCCAATTCCCATCAAAAGAAATTGTGTCTAATTAATCACTGACGAAAAGTAGCCAGGACTGGCCTTTCCTTTTGCAGTTAACTTTGCCAAGTATTTCACAGAGCATTTTAAAAGCAATATTTAAAAGACTGCAAAGTTGAGTGGGAGTAGAAAAGGATGAAGTAGGAATCCAGATAGTTAACTCTGTATTTAAGGGTAATTACTTAGCATATGTGATGCCTCAATTGTACATCAAAACATTCTCCCAGTTGGTACTGGAGCCTTCATCTCTTTCTTTCTCTCTCTCTCTCCCTCTCTCATTTTCAATGTTTTAAAAAAGATTTTCTTTTCCCATCCTGTGGAGGGGGGTTGTTTTTTGTTTTTGTCAAGGAAAAAAACTTTTTTTTCCACCTCGCTCCTGCATGACAAGGGAACAGATGGCAATTTAAGGGGAGAATTTATGAGAGGCACAATCTTAATGTTGCATAAAGAAAAGAGAGAGACTCGCATCAAAACCACTGACAAATGCACTCGCTAATATTAATGCACTTCCCATTCATCCAATATGCTTCCTAATTGCTTTTCTGTACATAATAATGTGGCACCTGCTGCTCAGCATTGCGGGCGCATCAGGATCCCTCCAAAGTCAAACAGCTCCCGCAACTGGTCCTCTCCCAGTGATAAATGTAGAGCACTGTATCACACACAGTTCCTGTCAGTCCTGTAATTAAAATTTTATACTTACAGAAAAAGATAGTAAACAATTGGTCTTTAAATGGATTCACAAGAGGAACTCTTGTTACAGCCAACTTTCTAATTAGCATGCATCGCAGCTTACTAATATATCCATGACAAGAGTCTAGAAAGAATTTGGGGTGGGCAGTAAGATGTAGAAATTTGGGGTTGCTTTCTTTGTTGCTTTTCCATGTCAATGTTCAGCAGGCAGAATCAGCAGTGAAAATCAACCCCCAATCCACCCATTCATTTTGGCACTGTCAAAGTTACAAGGGGTTCTTGTCCTATGGCAATGTCTTCTATTGAGAATGGGGGTGGGCATATCTCTGGAGTATGTACAGAAGCTTCATACCAAGAGTTGAATCTTGAAATCTCAAAGTGGTTATACTCCTGACCATCTTGAAGGACTGCCTGTTTAGGCATTAAGGTCAGTAGAAGAAGCCATCTTCAAGATGCCAAAATTTCAGAGGACTGTTTATTCAGCATGTAGAAAAGAGCTTTTCCTAGTTCCTCAAAAACTGCAGAATGCATTTACTTGTCACCCATGTTTTCCTCTTTCAGGACAGGAATCAAGATCTTCCTCTTCAGCAAGTCCTTTTGAAATAGGTTGATGATAAACGGCTCTGTGTATTAATCATTTATATTTTATTTTGCTTTTGATCTTTAACTGCCTTGAGTTTTCAGTGGGTAGAAGTATTATGATCTAGAGGAAGAACATCAGCAAACTGCTTGCATTCAAAAACTGCCATGTTCATTTGCTAGAGCAATTGATCTCGTGAATGGCTCTTAGAGCAATAAGTCTATTCAGGACCTTCGTGGACAGAGGAGGCATCATTATCTCTACAATTCCAATTAAGTAGGCTATAAACACATTGGGAAACAGGAAACAGCACTGCCCATCCAAAAGAAGAAAGTTGAACATTTTGGAAAGACTATTAAAGTTTATAGACCTTCAGAAGAGGAGCAGAAGGGATGTTGAATGGGGAACCTTTATAATGAAATATTTTATTGCAGTTCCTGCATCTGATAATGATGGAAAACAGTCTCCATTAGGTTCCTGTTATACTTTCCAAAGAATATATAGAACACCTGGAATAGATGAAAATGATCACAGTAACTCCCTTTTTATGACCCTGTAACTCCTTAATTTGGAGTATATTGGATGGAGCTGAGTTTACTGGATGGATGCCCTTTTGTGGATGTTACCACAAAAATGGTAACAATAAATCCATATAACTCGATCGTAACAACTCTAGATGGCAGTAGTTCTTGGGGTCTGAGCAGATATTATTTGACCTTGGCTTAGAGAGCTAAGCAATTTCACCTCTTATTATTAGTTTGATAAGGGACCTCTAGAAATTCCAGAGTAGTATGAATATACGAAGAAGTTGAAAAAATGTTCAGGAATAGGATAATGGCAAACCAATTGTGTATCATGCTAAGAAAAGCATGATACAGAATGTTCTTATGCAAATCATTAAGAACCAAGCTCAATATAAAGGCAATTAAGGTTTTTTCCCTGCCGTTTTTAATATGGACAGTGTTGGGGACTGAAGTAAGCTGAACCCATTAAAGGAGGTAAAATAAAATGAATATTGGCCTCAAAAATGAAAAGAAAGAAAGAAAATGGAAATAATTTTGGTTATGCAAGAGCAAATTATTCAAACTAATGCAATCATGCCAGATTTAAAAATCATCAAATGATTCAAAATGCATATTGGACAAAAAAGCAGAAGAAACACTAGAACGTATTTATTTAAATGAATTTATATGCATATATATACATATGAATGTATACTCAGCTCATGCAAAAAGATTTCACAAACTGATTATAAACAAAGAAATAACACAGTTGCCAAAATGATTAACTGGAATACCTGTAAAAATTACCAGCTGCCCTTATGAAAAATTGGTGAGAACAGTGTTGAAAAAGTAGTCAAAAATGAGCATGTAAAAATATTATGGGGTTTCTGAATACAGATTGATAAATCTCAGCTTATATAACTGTGATTGAAAAGAAGAAAGTGTGGATAATTGATGTGACAATGCCAGAGGATAGTAGAATGGAGGACAAAGAATTGGAGAAGATCACAAAGTATCAAAATCTGAAAATTAAAATTGAAAGATTATGGCATAAATTGGCTGTGATTGTCTCAGTGGTTATTGGTACATTAGGTGCCATACAAAAAAATCGTGGATAGCACTGAAAAAAACCTGCACATTGACAAAATTTCTGTCAATTGCAAAAGACTACACTGCTTGGACCACATATACTGTATACTATGCCATACGTTATAACATCCTAGGTTCTTAGGAAGAACTCGATGTGTATGAAGTTCAACACCAGCTAAAGAATTGGCAGCTGTAACTTCAGATAGTTGTGAGCAGGTATTATTAGCAGTAGTAGTAGTAGTAGTAACAATTTTGCATACCATTCAACTCATTATTGGTGTTACAGGTAGTCCTCAATTTACTACCATAACTGAGCCCAGAATTAGGGTCGTATATTGTTCTGGTCATAATTCAAGGCATCACTTGACTGGATTGGCAGTTATGACTGTTTTTTGTACAACAGTCATTAAGCAAATACCACTGTCATTAAGCAAATCATTGTCCCCCACAAATTTTTTTGTTGCAAACCTGAAGTAAATGCTGGAAACCAATAAAAATGTTGCAAATAGTAGTCATGTGACTGTGGAATGCTCCAAATTGCTGTAAACATGAGCCAATTGCCAAGCAACCAAAGTGTGATCATGTGACCATATATGTGTGTACTGCTACTGTAACTCTGAATATGGGTCATATGTAGCTCTCAGGAGGTCTTGTTAAATAACCAGTTATAAGTAGTAAAACTGAATGGGCAGAAAAAATGATGACAGCAGGTCCCAATTGCAGATCCCAATTGAGGAGGGAAGTAAACCCATTTCCTGCCCTTCCCCATACTGGGTGGAGAGATTGGAGAGGAAGGGATTACAGGAGAATAAATAGCAATAGCACTGTATTTATATACCGTCTATCAGGGCTTGCAATCCTCTCTAAGTGGTTTTACAATGTCAGCATATTGCCCCCAACAATCTGGGTTCTCATTTTATTGACCTCAAAAGGATGGAAGGCTGAGTCGACTTTGGAGCTGGTGGGATTCAATCA